>LKNJ01003490.1:0-15875 GCA_002120245.1 Maccullochella peelii
TTGGCAGTATTGTGACCTCTGTGCTTTTTAACTGTTAATAAATTCAAACCTACCTCTGTCTTTCTCTCTCTCTCTCTCACTCACACACACACACAGAGTAATACACTGCACATACAAAAACAGACACACACACACACACACACACAGTAACACACTAACACACACACATACAGTAATGCACCAACACATAGAGACTAACACACACAAATACACACACACACACACACAAAGAAACTGGTTTTCTATCTTTGTGGGGATTTTTACCTTTGTTCCTCTGTTCTGATTGGTGGATTGATGTAGAGCTATTTTTGGCAGTTGTGACCTCTGTGCTTTTTAACTGTTAATAAATTCAAACCCACCTGTGTGTCTCTTCTCTCTAAATGTTCTGTACATCGTTCTTTGCTAAAAAACAAAAGAAGAGAAAGAAGATACAAGATTTTATCACAGACTTTTTAGAATGAGTTTAAAGGGGCACTCCACCAATTCTTCACCAATGAAGTCCACTCGACTCATCACAGGGAGTGCTACCAAGCCTGTAAACAGTATATTTCTGTTGCTCTGGAGGAGCTTTTCAAAGTTACAAAAATGCTATTAAGTTGCATTATGGAAAGTGGAGGATCCCATGTTTTGGTGGTTTTTGATACTAGATAGTAAAAGTCAGGATATCTCTGCTGTTTGAATTTTGACCTTTTTTTCCCCCCTCTCGTTAGTACCCCAACTTCATGGAAGTGTAATACTCAATAGCTGGAGTAACCCTTTAACTAATGCAGTTATTGTAACATCTTGGAATCAGACCAAAAGTTAAAACCACTATTGGACCTCAGCCTTAAAGGATAAGTTCACAAGTTTTCAATAGACATGTGCCCACATGTACCTGGAAACAGGTTTTGCTTGCTGTAATCATTCCTCCTGTTCATACTGGCCATTTAAAAGATCCCTTCCTAACAAGCTTCCAATGGAAGTGGAATATAGTTTTGCACAGAACGAGGACTGTGGAAGTTCATATGAAGCTTCAGCAGTATATGTTGATAAAATCAAGCATCTTCCAAGGTCAGTCTTTTTGATACAGAATTCCCTGTCAAAAAGAGGGGGGGGTCCTCAATCAAATTGAGGGTCTAATGTTGTATGTATGCTGTACAGATTGTAAAACCACTTGAGGCAAATTGTGATTTGTGATAGTCACAATTGTGTGCTGAAGCCTCATATTGACTTTAGATCTTTGGAATTCATTTTTACACAGAAGTAGGCTGTGGATTTTGTCCCCCATCACTTCCAATGGAAGCGCATAGAAAGGGGTCTCTAACAGCCAGTATGAACAGGAGGAATGATTGCAGCAAGCAAAATCTGTTTCAATGTTCATACAGGCACCTGACTATTGTAAACCTATCTTAATTATCTTAATGTGATAGTAACAAAATGATATTAACTTAAGCAGTGATCCCCTTTTAGTTTAGTCACTCTTACTGTTTCTCATTCAAATAAGTTAAAGTGACATGTAGTTTCAGAGGGAATGTTTTAATGGTAGATCATTTCCACATGACAATGACAATTAAAAAATGTTCTCATGTCAACCTTTTCCACAGTTTTCCCTTAAAGTAAGCTGGATTCAGACAGATTTTTTGCACCCTCCTACCATTCATGTAACACTTTTCCATGTAAGAAAATACAGCATTTTAAAACATATTTGGCAATACAGAAGCAAACCCAGTAAGTTTTCTTCCACAAAGAAATTTAATAAACATTTTATGCTGACACATGGATTCCCAGCCCTCCAACCCCTCGACTTTTTTAAAAACTAAAATAACCAAGAATGTTAACAGTCTATACAGCTAAAGGGCATAATTAATGCTAAAGAGGGAACTTTACAATCATGTAGTTTAAACAGAGTGTATTCTTAGCTAACAAACATGTCCTAGCTAAAAAAAAAAAAAAAAAAAGAAGATGATAATTATATAGTGGAGCTCAGGAAGGAAAAAAGAAACGGCCATTGATTTGACAGGGCATTTTGTCTGGCAATTTCTGAATGGATTTTGCACTGATACTGGATATCAAATCTTTGGGAATTACCAGTTTATCAGATTACATTTTAAGGAAGGCAAGCAGACGTGCCTGTTACAGTTACCATTCTTCATTTTACAAGGCTATCACTGTTGCTCGTCTTTGGCTCAAGGCCTAGTGATCAAACAGAAGGCACTTTTGTTGGCATTGGTGATGCAACTAACATGGCAGTTATACTTCAGGGCCTAAATGAATATTTATGAGAATGCAGTATCGATCATTTTGTTTTCCTTCATTTTTAACATTAAATCATCACGCAACGCGGTGATCCTCCTTTTACCAGCCAGAGATTTTGACTCCAACATCCGAACTCCTTACCAGTTTCTTTAAAGTAACTGCACATAACTAGTGTAACAGGCTTGCATATGACTGGAATCATGAACGTAATGATAGGCTACCCGCTGTACGCTGGTCGATACTCACACGGGACCCATCTTTGTTTCTGCGAGAACTAGCAAATTATGTCAGTTTGACTTCTTTTAAATAAACAATTTGACTTGTGCAAATGAATCCACAGGAGACTTGTCTTATATGTAAGTGCACAGGCGTTCCCAGAAGGACAAAGATTAAACAGTGTGGTTGTTAATCCCATTCTGAGTTGAGATGAAAAAGAACCTGATGTAAGTAAGCCGGACAAGGCAACACTGTATAAGGAAGATCTTAAAGACGACTTGCTAAGACGTGATGCAAATAAATCATTCTACCATAGTTTCTGCATGTTTCTGCCAGTTTACTACCAATCACGTCAACGCAGCGTAACTGCCAACCATTTTCCAAAGCAAAGACGTCTCTGGTTTTGCTGCACCGATTTTGAATAGGTGTTATAGGAGTATAGTGCTAAATCGGTGGAATACTCTTAAGTTAAGGTTATCCATCAGAGTGAAACTGAAGTCTACAGCCTACATCTGTTATACTGGTGTAACTCAAACCCAAAGGACAAACATTGACATAGTGAACATGTGTATGATCTTCACTGTGAAGGATTAAGTGATGGAAGGGTCTCTGAAAGTTGAAATCATCCCATAATGAAATGAATGAAAACTGTGTGCCTGGAACATTGCACAAACAGTTTGTAATATAAAACACACGCACTACTTTGGAAAATGGCTAACAGTGACGGTTACAGCATGCATGAACAGACAACTTCACTGTGACAATATCCGGGAGAGAAAAAAGTACCATCTCAATTTCCATTTTCACACACAGCCGATGACTTCATGTTACCACGGGAAGCATGTCAATGACTTTCCAGGCAGTTGCTGTTGTCAATACTTTAACAACCCTCACCCCACGAAAAAAAAACTGTCAAGGGGAGTTCTATTAAATGTGAAGGGGCATGGAGACTAGCAGTAATGGAAACTATTAACAAGCTGGTTTAACACCACAGATGAATCACATTATTACAGTTATTACTACGACTGTTCTACATCTTTGACAGTGTGTGTAAGATTGTCCGATGGCCAACATATGCTTAAAGCCAGGAGATAGTGGAACATGCATCTGACAAGGAGGACACTTGAATCAGTGGATTCTGGATGGGAAAGAGATGCCGGTCCTACGCTGTCACTTGGTGCTGGACTGAACAGACAGTGCTGTGGATTTCTAGCAACGCCACACAGGCTGTGGTAGCTTTTCCCATACTGTGATCTCTCTCTCTGTACAAACCTTGCTATGCGAGATCAACCGCTTGATGAAAAGCTTCCGTGTCTGCAGCAAACCATCAGCCACTTGGATATCTTTCCTACTGGTGCAAAAAAAAAAAAAAATCCCACAAACTCCACATATGGCTTAAACACACGGTTTTGTTTTCTTACAGAATCTTACACCTTGTTGCGCTTCTGCCGCTCGTGTCACCAAACACGGCATTTTCCGAGTTTTGTTCACATCCTGCAAATGAACTGCAACTCAGCTTGGCAAGATCACCGTTACTGTTCAATTGACATCAAATGTATACAGGCAGGACGGTGAACAAAAGCCAGACGAGCGTTAACACAACTGAAACGGCGCGATAAGAGATGCCTCTGCCACCAGGCCGCTCCACCCTTGAGCAGACAATCACAGTGTAGCAGCCTTTGCTACCTCAGGAGACTCTATTAGGGAGGGAGAAACACTTCACTGGTATCTTAATTTACAAAATTGTGATCATAAAAATAAAGCCTTGGACCTGTGACAATAAAACGAGCAAAACAGGTGATAACATGACATTACCCCACCCACAAAATGTTGAAAAAAAAGAAAGAAAGGTAATTCACCTTAACACTCCTTTAGGCACATAAGTCTTTATGGATCCCACTTGTGTGGTGGTCAGGAATGCTTTTCACACAATAACAAAAAAAGAATGAGGGTGCCTTTATGCAAACTTGGTGAAAGTAACCTATAGTTCTGTTTAAAAGACTTGTGTCGGTGGCTTGAGATGAAACAATAACCACTTACAACAAAGAAATCCACACAACTCTGAACTGCATGCCTGACCAGGATTACAGGATGGGGAGACGTCCCGAGCACATCTTCACACTCAATCCACCTAACTGGGACCTTGATCGCGTTTTGTTCCACATCTACTGTCGCTTTTCTCCTGTTTCATTGGTGTGTTTTCTTCTTTTTTTTTAGCCCCCTTAAAAGGTTCGTGTCAACACTAAATCACAATCTAGCCTGGAATATTGCTCAGCAGCTATTTACAGAATTGCAAAACAAAACAATCCGACTGATCTACACACAATATCTCACATTGTCCTGTGTTTATTATTAGTGGTCCTCTTCAAAAAAGAAACGTACTACAAAGTGTAAACATGAAAAAAACAAAAACAAAAAAAAAAAACAACTATTCTGTATAAATGTTCATCGTTTAGCCCCACCCCCCCACCCCTGCGCCATAGAACCTTATCTGCAAACTGTACGATAACCTAATGAGTGTTTTTCTCATTTTGGGACCCATTATTCAGTTCCAAGTTTTAGTGCAGATCCGCTGTGCAGTAATAGGATCTTTTTAACAATTTCAAGTAAACCCCTTTAATGTCCCGTTTTTCTTCCGTTCTGCGATCCGTTTTGTTCAAAAAGAGAGCTGTCCTCCATCGGTCTGTATCGTGGCGTTCTGCCTCTGCTCGCTCGGGCTGACGTGTTTCCCCACATTACACACAGCCAAGGCCCTTCCTTAAGTGAGTACAATGTTAAACAAGGAGAAAGAAATTAAAAGAAAATCATCTTTCACTTACAAATCCTTCTGTGTTTGCAACATTGAGATGTCAGGCCCAAACATTTAAGTTAAATTTCTTCTTTTTTTTTTTTTTTTTTTGAACACACAGCAGAATAAACATTGTTTGGAAGCAAGGTCTCCTGGTGGCAAGTCAAATGTTCAGAGGTCACATTTCTTTTTTTTGTTGTTGTCGTTTGTTTGTCGTATTTTTCTTGCCGTTCTCAACAGCTTAGTCCTGCTTGGCCTGGAGCTGCTGCTTCCAGGCCTCGTTCAAGTAAACCAGTCGCTTGTAGTTGAGAATAAAGAGAATGAAGTTCAGCGCATATGTGGTGATGCAGATGATGCAGAAGTCCTTTAGGACAAAGTAGAGGATGTAGCCCAGGTAGAGCGAACCCACCACCGACAAGATGGATGTCGTCATGAGAATAAGGGCGGCCATTGCACTGACAGTCATTCCTACGGCAAGAAACACAGACTAAAGCTTAGGCAAAGAACCAGACAGGACACAAGCTTGGAACACACAAGTAACCTGAAGAATCTCTGTGCTCTTTTCTCAGAGCTTTCAGCCTCAGACAGTTTTCTATTTATGTTACTAGTATCCTCGTGATGGCATTCAGCTTAAACACTGGTAGAAACTGGTCACATTCTTCTGTTGTCACATGAGGTGCAGTCAGAGTTCTAAGGCTAAGTTTCCTAAATGTCTATGCTGGGGATGTTGGGTTTGTAACAATCACTGGTAAACAACAGATGAGGATTCTCTTTGGATTATTTCATGCACCTCATCATTAGGCAGGTCTTCCCTTTCAATCAGACATACACCTGATTTGAACCTACGATGCTCCAATTTCTCCATCTTTCCAAAAACGTTGGCTTTTCCATACCTAAGCTGAAATAGCAAGGTCCTGGTTTCTCTTGTCTGAAGCCTGTGATGGCTCACAAAGTAATTAAGTACATTTACTCAAGTACTGTATTTAAGTATCATTTATAAAAAGGTACTTTCCTTGAGTATTTCCATTTTATGCAACTTTATACTTCTACTCCACTACAATGCAGAGGGAGATAATGTACTTTTCACTCCACTACATTTATCTTAAAGCTTTACTTACTAGTTACTCTGCAGATTCAGATTATTAAAACAAAATATAAATCAAGAAATTAATTGTGGTGTATTATAGATTAAATTACCCAGCAGCATATAAAGTAGCTAAAATTAGTCCCACCTTTACCAGCTGCACCATTAAAGTGATACGTACATTAATGCATCAATAATTAATAATAATAATAATAATAATAATAATAATCGTAATAATAGTCCAATAATATAATATGCATTATTCTGAAATGGGCCATTCTGCATAATGAACTTTTACCTAAGTGAGATTTTGAATGCAGGACTTTTACCAGTATTTCTACACTGTGGTATTGCTACTTTTACTTAAGTAAAATATCTGAGTACTTCTTCCACCACAGGGGGGGGTGGTGGTTAGGGACATTTATAAGGTTGTGGTAGTACAGGAGAGGTCGTTTAACATGAGAAATAACCAGAGGAAAAATGTATTTGTTAAATATTTTGCCCTATATATATATGGAGTCATAGGAGTGCTATAAAAAAGAATAAATCTGGGAAAGAATAAGACAATAAATGTGGAAATATGAAGAGAAATAAATAAAAGAATAAATAAATGTGGATATATAAAGACAAATAGTGCTTTTCCCTTATTGCTTTTGCTATTCCTTGAAGGGCCAAGCTGTCAATCAACTGGCTTTGGGCGGGCCTTCCTGCCCAGGCTGAGTAATCAATTCATGCACACATGAATCCTGCTTTGGCGGGAGCTTTTTAGCACAGACTTTTTTTTTAGCATGCACAGTGTGAACGTGGTAGCGGTTTGTTTGAATCGGGGGAGGAAACATCACAGCAGAAACAGAACAAGCGTTAAGGAGAGGTGTCCAACACGTTCTTTTAACACTTGCTCAGTATGTGGAGGAACATTTCAAACTACACTGTTTTGAGGATGGTGGAAGGTGTCATGGAGAGTCTAAGGCGCTGACTAATACAGACACTGACAGACATGACATCCGTTGCCACTGTTGCAGATTATGGCATGTAGGAAAAAAAGGTCTCAGCAAATTAGAAATAGACCTCTCCGTGCAGATGACCAGATAATGACCGGAACACCGGCACATTAGGAAGCAAATCCTTTTGTTCCTTCCCTCGGCATCCAGCGTCTACTTCCTGTTGTCTGCGCTAAAAAGCTCCCGCCAAAGCAGGATTCATGTGTGCTTGCATTGACTACTCAGCTTGGGCAGGAAGGCCCGCCCAAAGCCAGTTGATTGACAGCTTGGCCCTTCAAGGAATAGCAAAAGCAATAAGGGAAAAGCAAAAGCAATATATTGAAAAGCAAAAGGAAAAAGAAATATTTATATATTTATATTCTTTATATATCCACATTTATTTATTCTTTTATTTATTTCTCTTTATATTTCCACATTTATTGTCTTATTCTTTCCCAGATTTATTCTATTTTATGACACTCCTATGACTCCATATGTTTATACTATTGTGGGTAATGTTGCAAATCAATGAGCAGCCCTGCTTTATGGAAGTATTGTGTTTTTATTTCTATGATTTATGCATTCAATTAATTTGCTGGATCATCCAAAAACAAACATAATTGTCTGGGTATTTTATCCATTAACAGTTTCTTAATTAATTTCCCAGAACATTTAATATATCACAGTATTTATCCATATTACATGATAGAGGATTTTATCCATATTGCCCACCCCTATTTCTCTTCCTAACATTAAATTACAATTAAGAAAAACTATAGTGGATAAGAACATTTGAGTCTACAGTTAAGTCCTTTTGTAAGTAGTCCCATGTTGTAATCAAAGATTAGCGGTTTAATCAAAGATTAAAGCCTTGGTTGTGCAGATTCTGGAGTCATGACTACTCACAAATATTGGACGGTCCAAGGCCGTGAGAATAACAAAAGTTCAGAAACTGAGTGATCTTGCCTTTAATATGGAAATCTTGACACGCTGTAGCAGTTTGGCCTAACTGTGCTGCTATTGTGTTAGTCAAATGAGTGGTAACTGCTGTGGCTAAAAGGACCTCTTGTTCTGTGCCAGCACCAGGTGGCAGGCAAACATGTCAAACCAGCATGACTGAGTCAGCAACACCATCAATGTACTAAGGGGAGGAGAGTGTGACTGTGAAGGTAACCAAAAGGGGGGGGNGGGGGGGGGGGGGACTTCAAGTTAAAAAAAGTCACATAGGGAGAAATATGTATGATCACTCTAAACTGCCTTAATTAGACTAGGACAAACAGCATTACTGTAAACTTGAAGAATGAAGCCACTATGTGTAGAACAGCAATCAATGCCCTTTGATCACTTTGCTTATTCTTACGGTTACTACACAAACATGTTATCTCTGCAGTCTTAGTAGAAATTAATTAGAATTAAGTCCAAAAAACACAAAGTATTGATTGCAGTTTGGTAGGGTGAGCTTCAAAAAGTACAAGCCTCCCATTTAACTATATAATTCTATTTATACATGGCCACTAAATGTGATGTCAGTGTCATGTGAGTCAGGTTAGTCAAATATAGCCGTAACAGAAAAAGGCGATGTGCTGAGTCAGCACTAGTTGCTAGTGCAACGGCTAGGGAGATTTGTCATTTGAATAAAATAACATCTTACCTAGTAGAAGCTGAAAAGCATAAAAGACAATTCCGTATACACTGTTGGGTTGGTTCAGTGCACTGTCATTTCCAAAGATTGAGCCCAAGAGTCCAAATCCTCGACCCCACCTAAACCACACAGAGACATCAGCAAAGAAGCCAGTTACAACTTTATTTCAGGAGTAGAGAGGAACTAAACAGACTGGATCACAGCTGAGGACTATCAAAACCCAATGAGTCGGACTAATGAGTGGAGATCAGATTTTTAAAATAAACAGTATACAGCAATCAGACCCAGGTCTTCCCAGTGTTTGTTTTCCAGGAAAATCTAAAATATGGACTGGACAAGGTTTGCTTTTTAGCAAAATTGTGTTTTAGGAGAGGCTCAATGTAATTTACAGAAAAGTACTTTTAGTGTTCAGTGAACTACAGCTGTAACTAACAATTATTTTCATTATTGATTAATCTGCCGATTATTTTCCCGATTTTTTGTCAACAGCATGTCACAAAACAGTAAAACACGTCCATCACAGTTTCTCAGAGTCGGAGGTGACATCTTCTATTGTCTTGTTATATCTGTCCAACAGTCCAAAACAATAGTTGGCGATTCATTTTCTGTTGATCAACTAATCAATTAACTGACCAAACCCATCTGGACTTTTTAAGGGGAGAAAGCAAATGCTGCAAAACAAAAAGCATTTCTTTACTGCAATGGACAATCACAATGATATGACCTGAGTACTTCAGTGTGGAGCCCTTATTTGTGTACAACCTAGGGTTGCAAAATTCCGGGAATATTCAAGGTGGAAACGTACCATGGGAAATAACTGGAATAAAATGGAAATATAGGGGTTATTTGCTCAGGCTGTATTTACCATATCATAAGCAGACATAATGATAAACCCTTAGTTGAGTTGAATTTTAATTAAATTAGTTGACTCTAAGCCCTTTGTTCATGAACAGAACATTCTTCAAAGACAAGAATCCATTCATTTGTCAAATATGTACAATGTGAAACGTGCCATGTGGTGAGTTAGCTAGCTAGCAAGTTAACTAATGGGGAAAGGTACGTAAGGTAGGTAATTCGAGTCAGCAATGTGGGCTGCGTGCAAACTTAGGGTTTAAATAATTATAATTAGGAATAATTTATGAAAGAAATGTTTTACAATAAAGAATGTAAACATGTTAATTCAAAACTCCTCAATTAGCATGCTCAATCAAGCTACAGCTAGCTAGCAAAAACTAGCAGAAAGTGTTAACTGGTGGTTAACCGAAATATAACAAAAAATATTAAATATATTCACTCCAGTAATATAAAATAAAAAACTACAAAGTGATCTGAAAGCATGTAGTCCTTTGGCTCAGACAGTGCAGTAGTGTTGGCTGCAGATGGGATGGAAGAGTGCGCTGCTGAATGCAGTACATGGCTACAATTCAATTAAATGGTCATACTTTTAACCAAACATGCCATAAGACATAGTATTGCTTTTTTA
This sequence comes from Maccullochella peelii, assembly GCA_002120245.1. Taxonomy (NCBI): domain Eukaryota; kingdom Metazoa; phylum Chordata; class Actinopteri; order Centrarchiformes; family Percichthyidae; genus Maccullochella; species Maccullochella peelii. Next base: position 10,429 of record LKNJ01003490.1, read on the forward strand.
TGTGTATTGTCCACACAAATAAGTTCACTATTAAAAAGGTATGAATTAAAAATTCCCGAGCTTAACTTTTCTTGAAAGATTTTTGGAAATGTACGGACCCTTTGCAACTATATAGATATCATTATTCAGATTCTAATTATGTCTTATTATATTCTTAATATGTTTTAGTGAACATTAGAATTAATTCAGTATGAAATTTTTTCATATCTCATTTGAGGCTATACAGCAGGAGCATGGAGGTAAGAGGGTGGTTCAATAACTCAGAGTTTTGTTTTATTTCCTCACATTTACCACAACCACATGCCCAACTGTGCCTCAGAGTAAATGTCTTCACAACCAAGGGTGGCCACAGTTAACCTCTAAACACCATGCTATGAAATTGTCTGTGCAAGCATGTTGCCATTTTAAAATAATAAAAATGCAAGTATCTCCAAGTGTGTAATATGTTTAGCATTCTCATTTCATTTACCACTTTGTGGGAGCTTATTCTCCTTGTGCATAATAAATTGGGTTTTCCCACATTGCGGACAGTCACATTGCTTTCCATGACTTTCAATACAGCGGGCTTTCTGGCTATTTCAAGGCTTTATCTTTAGCATTTCAGGCATGCCTGAAAAAACAAAATGCCTGACAAAACAGGCAATTAAACATACATACATACAAACATAACAAATACATCACCAAATATATGGTAATACCTTTATAGCTCTTGATGGCATTAGACATTAGACTGCTCAAAACCAAGACTGTTTAGACTGAAGTAGAAAACGGTGTCTTTCATTCAGTCATTACTTCACTGTTTATAAAGACATTCAGTCACAACTGATAGTTCACAGCTTATTTTATTCTAGGTGACAAAGGCGAGACTGTCTAATACTCAAAGAATTCACTCACTTATGTTACAAATATACAATAACTCCTACACATGCTGCATTCCAGTGTTGTTCTGGGCTAGGAAAGGATATGTGAGATTCAATAGGTGGGGTTAACTTGATTCATTAATAGTTGAATGTCCACAGTAAAGCTGGAATGGCAAATTCACAAAATTGGCTTTATACAAGTATGACCTTAAGAATGCAAAGGGATGTTATTTTAAATGACTGACTGCTTGCAAACTCATCTTTGTGAGTAAAACAGCTCAGATTTATTTCTGATGGACACACAGCTAAAGTCAAACTCTAGCAGCTAGCTCCTTTATCTGTGTAGCTGTGGCAATGTATCGAGCCAGTAACGATGTGTGATGGTGAGCAGCAGTGAAACTTTAAGGTAGCCAACACTGTTACAGTTCCCTCCACCGACCTCTGGAGCAGTTCTGTGCACTGTCCTTTAGGTAGCTACTAGGGTGTTGGGTTTAACCCCTGGGACTGGCTGATGCCCGGTGGTATTAGCATGACAGCTAATGACAGCAACGTGACAGCTAAAGTGAGCGCTAGCTAGTAGGTTAAAATGTTACGGCCAGCTAACCACCAAATACCCGGCGGAATGAATGGCTTCATCCAGCAGCAACACACACACACACACACACACACACACACACACACACACACAAATAACGTTAGTCTAAATAAGCTATCGTCAACTTTTGTGCCAAAGTTGGTGTTACAGATGTGTTACCCTTAAGTTACATACTGGGAGAGCATCCAGTACGATCAGTTCACATTAGCAACCAGCAACTTATCGGATGATAATTTTACAATGCTGACGGCTCTCTGTTGATAGCTAACTGGCTAACAAGTCTAACGTTAAGAGATGGGTTGCGTTAGCTAACCGTTAGCGAAGTTAGCTGCATCGAGCTAGATAGCTAATGGTGTGCCTATTGAATGATAAGCTGAAAGTTAACTTATTTCAGACAGGTTATTTAACAAACAGCCAGCTCGCAGCACGCCAGCAGTTATAGTTTGCAGTTAGCCTTAACGGTAGCGGGCAGCCGGCAACTGTTAGAGTGCATTTGACAGTTTAAACCGCGCAGCCCTTCCCAGATTGCCACAAAAGCGGGCAGCTTCATTGAGCGCTCTTTGCTGAATTCAAATTACCTTGAGCTGAACACTTTTGAACAGCTGATGGAGCTGCTGACGTCGCACACAGCCTTATAACTCGGATCCCGAGCCTTTTCCCTCTCGACGTGAAAGGCATATACAGACAACAGTATGCCCAGCAGGCAAACAAGAAGCCTAGCTATTCTTTCCCACCGAGGGGTGGACACTCTCAGGACGGGCGCCGCCATCATTCTCTGGCCTAGCTGGAGACACGCATACATACGCAGCGAGTTCGCCTGTGAGACAGACCTGGGACGTGGAAACGCGTCAGGACGTGCCAATCCGTCAGGGGCGGGCCGCTGTGCGGAGCAGCAAAACACTAGCCTACATAAACACTGAACGTGGCTTTCTCTGCCAACACTCTGTAATCATCTAATATGCAAGCAAATTAATGACCTTCGGGTCATATAGGTTTCTAACAACGTGCAGTGTTGTTATATTACCATATAAGAGTAACAGAGTGTAATGTTCACTGTGATTTGTGCATTCATTTCTATAAATGGATACGAGTAACCTCACTACGTGCAATTTAAATAGTTACCAAAACTTGTGTTTATATTTTCACATATTTCAGTCACTAAAGGTCCCTGGAGTTACTTTCTCAACAACAATGGCGCGTTAGTAACAATGCTATTACAACAATTTTAATTTAAAAACATTGATTTGATATGAATGTTGTTTAATTTATCATACATACACATAACACACTTGTTCAAATATTCACGAAACAAAAGAAAAACAAAACAAAACAACAGATTCATAAGACATGCACATGCTTTGACAAAAATACATACAAGGTGAAATAACATAACAAAGTAGAAACAGCATAATTTCCAAATAACCTTCACAATATATTTATTAAACTATATAGTGCATATTTCCTCAGGGAACAGTACTGAGCGGCACAGCCATGATCACGTGATTACTTATATATAAACACAGGGTGACATCATCTGTTTACTTGCTCTCGGACTCGTCTGGTGAATACTGCTGCACTGTTTCCAAATGGCGACAGACATGGAGAGATTTGTTTCTTTCGAGGAAGCATATTACGATCAATATGACTATTATAATCTACTTGAATACTCGTGCCATGCCTGTGGCAAAGGGAGAACCAAGAGAGAAATCGAGCTGAACACAAACCGCCATTGCCCCGCAGGACACGAGAGGAAGATAGCAGAAAAATTTCACAACAGCGAAATGAAACGCAGGAGAACCAAGAGCGCGTCGTCTTGATGGCTTTGCTCGATGTTTATAGGTAACAGTGTGCCTCAGTGGTCTGAAAATAGTGTTTATTAAATGCTGACAAACCCCTTCTTTATGCAACAATCGGCCTTTGTGATAGAAAAAACGACACCTTGCTTTACATAAGGAGATCCTGCAGACTAGTCAAGCAGTTAACTCCCATAAACGTGAGGTGAACAACGCCTGCGTTTGTGATCACAGTCAGGATTATTGTAATCTATGCTTGAAAATTCAAGTTTGCTTTGTTCTACCTATTAGGTCACTCTGATAGCTAGAGCCATATGAACAGGGCCGTTTCTAGCTTTGTGGGGGCCTTATGCAAAATGTTGTTAGGGGGCCCATATTTTGTGAAATATATATATCTTTTTTTTTTTAGCATATAGGTGTTTTCACTCAACACACGAGGGCGCTTGGGTAAGAGAGACCGGTCATTTTAATTTCTTAAAAATAAAAAAAAAATGGCTAAAATGGCAGCTTGGGGGCCCCCTGGTGGCTTTGGGGGCCCTATGCAACCGCATAGTCCGCATATAGCAAGAAACGGCCCTGCATATGAATCAAGCATTTCCCTTTTAACATGTTTTATTCAGTTTGTATCATAATAAAATCAAACCATGACATTTCATTCTGATTTCCGCAGATCCGGACACAAAGTTGGATTTCTTGTGCTGACCGTGGCCAAGTGTCTCTGCCTTCCCTGACCCGGTGAATGGAGCGCTGTGACCCCGGGAATATGTCCTTTAATCAGTTATGAAATGCCTCTCCATTCCATTCTCTACCTTGTAACAAGACCTGCTACTCTCAAGTTACAGCTGTGCAAGAATAGTTTTTGTTGAGCTATATAGGTCAGTGGTGTGTGCTTGATAAACAGTCATTTATGTGGGTGCTGAAGATATTATACTGTGTTTTGATTAATTAAAAACTAATGTTAACTAGAACACCTTGGATTGTTTTATTTCTATTGCTCATAACTGATAATAAAAAGCATTTCTAGTCAATTTAATACAACTGGTTTAGTTCTGTCTAGTAAGCTGCATTACAGGTTTATCACTGTTTTGTTTGTATAGTTCCTGCAGAATCGATCCCTCCATCCCTCTCATTTTGCTTTGCATGATCAATGGACCCAACTTCTCCCTCCTCTCTGTGTCCAGTGTTTTCTCAGAGGGGATGAGGGCCTGCTGTTTACCATTTTGTATCCCAGAAGAGTGTCACGCACATCCAGGCACCAAGGCTAAGCAGCAGTTCTTTCAAAAATGCTCAGCCTAGAGAGATTTCTCTTTTTTGTGCATTGTGCATTTAGAATGTATGATCATTTTTACTGGTGTGAGCTATTTGGGGTTTCACTTTATTGCAGAAACTGACTGCAAAGTACCCTAGCCCTATTCAAGCAGGGCTCCTACACCAGTGTCTTTAACTGGATGAGGAGGACTAAGCAGTGACAATTCAACATATCTGCATCTGCAGGTTGTGGAAAGTTACATAAATAAACGATGAATGAAAAATCCCTAGGCCTCTGGCTCAGCCCCCTGCTCGAAAATGACATATCCAAAATGAACAGAGTATATCTTTGCAACTACAAGGTCTATATGGATAATCTTGGTATCATAATAAAGGTAACACTTACACAGGTGAGATTTCTGCAGAGGTTTAAGCATCAGTATAGATGTTAATGGGTCAGAGTAAATAGAGATGGAACAGCATAAATGAAAGATTTCATTTCTGCCTAACAAAACTGTACACTTTTAGAGTGAATATCCCCTTGGAATTATGCAGTTGTAGCCCAAAACCTCTAGCAAACCATAGTACAACATCTGAACATTACCTGTGCCAAGATTGATGCTAATAAAGTGAAGCAGAGCAAACTTAGAGAGGTTTTAGTGGAGGCATGTTTAGGTGGAATCTCCAAATTGGCCATTTGGGTACCATCTGTGCCATTTTAATTTTCTCAGGTAACAAACTGTAAAACTCATTAATTTCACTTACATGTCACTATAGGTATTTATTCCATCTAAATACAACTGTTTTTAGCTTTGTTTGGAAAACTCTGTCAGACCTATATACATGTTCCCATTCAAAGAAAAGTATACAAAGGCAATGAAGTCTGACTCAGAGCTGAGCAGATGTGTGTGTGTGTGTGTGTGTGTGTGTGTGTGTATATATATATATATA
>LKNJ01003490.1:15932-53996 GCA_002120245.1 Maccullochella peelii
AAAAAAAAAAAAAAAAAGTCCTCTCCTCTACCCATGGCCAACAAAAGAAAAAAAGTGGGGTAACTGCTGTCATTTATTTGTTGGGCCAGTCTTTGGCTTTGGGACCTGGCTCTTCACGCAGTACACAGGTGTCTTCACCCTTTTGATGCCAGCATCCTGGCATCTTTTGCAGTACCTCCTGGATTGGGTACCATCATCTCCATAGCAATCAGGCATGCAGGAGGTTGGTGGTGGTGCTGAGGCTTTGGCAAACTCCAGCATTTCTACAACTAGCTTCTCTCCCTGAAGCGCTTTTGGTTGAATTGCCTTTTCAGGGTGGGATCATTCATCTTTCTGTGCAGTTCCTTGTGGAGAAGGAAGCTGTTGACCAGCAATGTCCATAAAATGGTAAAAGAAGGTCTTATACCATTTCATAGTTTTGTGGTGCACACTGTAATAGCCAATCAAAGCATCGGACAGATCCACGCCACTCATGTGGTGATTGTAATTCAAAACATGGTTCTGAAATGGTCACATTCTTGGTTTGCCAAACACCAGCCTCTTTCACTTTCCTCTTCACAGTTTGCCTGCTGCATGCTTCATGCACAGTGTAGCAAATGGTCACCTCATGTGTGTCCGTCCATTTTACAAACAGGAGTTTGTTTTGCCGGATCCACCGCATATCTCCCCTTTCTGACCGAGGAGAGCGAATGCCATAAGGTCCATTGCTGACGTGTAGCTCAAACCCTGGCCTGGAACGTGCACACTCTTCCCCTAAGACAAAAAAATTCCTTGTGTAGGCAGAAAATTCCTTGTGTAGGCAGTTGAGGAGTCCACAAGCACAAATATTTTGTACCCCCACTTTGTGGGCTTTGCCTCATACTGATGCGAGCCTTACACGCCACCATCCTTTCATCTATGGCAATGTTCTGATAAGGCTGGAAGTGTACTTTACAGGCATTCACTATGTCCGTGTACTGAGGCTTGATCTTGAACAGCCTGTCATACTCTGCAGTTTTCCTTTTCCAGTCATTGGCTTCGTCTTCTGCTGGGTTGCTCAAGTGCAGGGACCATAAGATGGATTCAAAACGATCCCGTGTCATTGTATCACCAGGGAATCTAAAGTTGTATGGCCATTCCTTTTTCCAATAGTCCCCTCTGTCATGCACTCTCTCAAGCCCTGAGAAGATGATAATGGCCAGGAAAGTACAGAAATCGCTCACTGTCAGAGGTTTCCAAATAAACTTCAATCCAGCCTGCAGTCTCTTGGCAGCATTTGCAATGATGGTGCGGACAGAGGTGCTAAGAAACAGCTGGAAAAGTGAAAGAGGAGACCATGAGGCGGTGGTGTCAAGGGTGGGGCCAGGCTCCCTGGCGGGCATGAACCTGAGTGTTTCTGGTCTTTTGTTTTTCTCCTCTCTATTATGCCACCTATATTCTGTGGTGGAAATCTGAAATTAAAGAGTCTCAAACCTAAGAGTTGTCTTTGTAATATATGTTAAGACACCTTTCTGCAGAAAGGATCAGACAGAGTCGAACACTCTAGTCAGGAGTCTGATAAAGAATACAGTGGATCATTCTCTATTATAGAAGAAACATACGTCATACACAGAGATAAGCAAGAAGTCTTAGAGTAACTCCTTAATCTGTGAAAGTTTAGCCCAAGGTCTGTCAGTGCAGATGGCAGACACATAGAAACAAACGTATCAAAGTGAAAACAGAAAAGGTTCTGGGTTTTACAATCTGTTTTCTAAGACACAGAGTTCATAAAGTCACTTAGAAATGTCATCTACTGTCATACAAAGTAATTTTCCATTACAGTTCTTCCCCCTCTTCTTCCTTTCTCACTCTCAAAGTGGTAGACCCACCTCGACAGCGCTTCGTTGGATGTGCTGACTTTGTGGATGGCCCTGGTGTGTAATCATCATCATCATCATCCTCGTCCACATCTTCACTAAGGACACAAGATGGGGGGAAAAAGTCAGGATTGAAACACAAATATATAGTATAATATATAAGTATTAATTCACGGGCCTATAGTTTAGAAATTGTGACTCAAAAGATAAAATTAACAATATATATGAACTAGAGTGATTTATAGTGAGAAATAACAATAGTGACCAGAAATTGTAAAATGTTATTGTAGCATGTTATTGTCAGTGACTTGCCTTGTGAATGACCTAAATTTAGCATATAAACTTTTGCTGATTTATTTTTAATTTTTATACTAGCTGGTAAATGTCCACTGCTCTAAACGTTAGACACCAAATATATAATTATATCGATAACAATATAAAGATTATATACTCTTCCATCGGTGGATCTTGGACGAAGTAATCCTCCCTCGTCGCCCAGGTCAGGCTCAGGCCGCATTAAATCCTCGTCGTCTGACTCGGAATCAATGGGATTTTAGCTGTCCCACTTTTCGTTGTCAGCATTTCCAGTATTTCTGGAACAGTATAAAAGCGTTTTCTTCCTCCTCTTTGGCCTGACATAGTTTTGTCGCTGAAAATGCTGTGGAACAATCACACGGAAAAAGAGCACTCCACGTTGTGTGCGCTCTGCTGCGTAATGAGCTCAGCTCACCTGAGCTCATACTGTCATGACAAGCATGGACATCTCGGGAACCCGCTGGTCGATATGGACGGTTCACCCCTCTATAGAAAGGTCAGGACCTCTAGAAATAGTGCGCTTGGGTAAATGTGTGTCAATACTACGATTCGACCACTAGATGGAGACACATCACGTATATTCGCATGGAAGCCTGGGGCGTAGGCCTACCACTATTCCTTCCCCATCACATGCAGATGAACAGAAAATGGCTGGAATCGACTCAAAATGACCCAGAGGCATTGGAGTAGCCATTACTAGTGGTTTTATGCGACCAGACTAAACTTTTGATCACAAAACAGCAAAGGTAAGACACAATTTGTAGTTGCAAATGTACAAAGGAAAGTGTGTTTTTGTTGTTCTTCGACGGTTTATTCAGTGGGTTTTTGGCCGTACCGCGATAGGAGTTATTATACTGTTAGAATCTGTGGAATGAACTAAGTGTTAATTTCAATACTTCAGTTGAATAAGTGGCTTGCCAATACATACAAGTGACTGGATTTTATCAGTGTTGGATTACTGACTGAACCTTAGTTGAATTTACCATGTTTTATTTTGAAGGAAGGATTGCTCAACCGGAATTGATATAACTTCTGTCCCGGTCCTCACATGTATGCTAGCTAATTGACCAATTTGTTCGTCATTTGTGTTTTTCAACCCGCCAAGATGCAGATATGCAGTGTGTGCAGCGAACAGACACCGAAATACAGATGTCCAGCCTGCAAAATAAGATAGTAAGTAACGTTAAATAACTGTCTGCAAGCTAGCTAGCTAACCTCGTTATCTTCCGATTTGTTTGGCTAGGTTTTTACGTTGCTAGTCAACATTGAAAAAGTCACTTGAGAATAGAGAACAATAGCCAATGTTATGTAATGTTCTGTTGTTCTGGTAGATGAGTAACTTTATAGTGTTGAACTTAAAAGGCCAAATATAGCCAACCTATCCACCAAGAGCTAAAGCTAAATTTCGATTACGTTACAGTGTAGTGCCGTAGCTAACGTTGACAAAACATGACACTGGTTCCCGGAACCTTACATGGGACCGCTTGTAACTAAAAAATCAAACTAGAGGAAAATAAGAGGGTATTTACAGACCATACCATACACTTAAAGTAATGTCCACTCGTGAAAACTATTGTGGACATCAACACCACATGTGACGGCAACCCACGAAGGTCAACGCGATTTGTCATACGTCATAGACTACTGTTCCCACCGTTGAACGAGCGAGTTAGACACCATGAATTGTTTTTGATTGTTTAACTCATCCATCCACTCATTAATTCACAATGGTTTTTAATTTAGAATACATTTGTTTCCTTATTAGTAGATGGAAGCTATTTTATTTAGAAGTCACATTTAAACATGTACAGTATGTACTGATGTCACTGTGTATTACCTTGATTCAGCATTGCACAGAGGTCATTATTATGATCTGCCAGATTAATTACTGTTTTTAATTATCTTTTTCTCTTACAGTTGTTCACTTGGCTGTTACAAGAGGCATAAAGGTAACTGATGTCATATTTATCAGTGTTGTAGTTATGTGATGTTTAGACAAACTGTGGTTATACAAATATTACGCTGCTCATCATCCACTGGTCTACCATCTCATTTCTTCTTTCTGACTATTTTTTCTTTGTCCATAGACACTTGCCTTCCCATTGAGCAGCCTGCACCTATTGATCCTGAAGCTAAGGATGCTCTCAACACCGGTATGGTGTTATTTCTCTCATTCCTGTGATTCTATGTCTTTGTGTAGTGTGTCCACATGAGCCAACAAGAGCACAAACCAAATTCATTTAAATAGGAGGGGGTGAGCAACATGGACAAAGTGAGCAGTGCAATAAAAACCATCCAAAAAGTTAAATTCATGTTAACTGAGTGCTCATCGTCTCATGCTGTTTTAGATTTCAGTAAGATTTACCATATTCATTTAGGCATGAGAATTGTGAACAGTTACTGTAAATATCCTAAACAAAATATTACTGTTTTACTCTAATGCTTAATGTCCAACAGCTCGTCACCAAGCTAGAGGTAGAGAGTGGGTGGGACAAGCTGAACTTAAGAACTGGTGGAAAATATTTTTGTTACTTAAAGTTGTCAAAATAGTCCCTTTTTAGTAGATGAAGCAATCACAATTTTCTGATGCCCCTGTGTGAAACGCACTTTTTGCGGTCTTTGCAGAGCTGTGGACTGTTGAGGATCTTCTGGATGAAAATGACATAATTGACAAAGTGCCTCTGCAGAGGCTCCAGCTGTTAGGTAATAATCCAACGTTACCTCTAGTCTGCTCCTAACCCATATTAACACTGTTGGCAGCAGCATCACATGTCAAATGTTCCTTCATCTAAAACTTCTATTTACTAAAGACCATATAAATTAGATTTTCAGTCAGATGTGGATATTCCATGTTTTCTTATTTTCTCTACAGGACAGTCAAAAGAGCTAAGAGATCTTCTTTGCAACCCCCATCTGAGACGGTTATTATGCTCCATTGACAGTGCAGACAGCAAAGACGATGCAATGAAGGCTGCCATGCAGGAGCCTCTGTTTGCTGAATTTTCAGATCAGTGTTTGAAAATTGTAGAAAAAGCAAAATCATCATCCAATGAAGCTGGTGATTTATAAAATTGTACCTATCAGATCACTTTTTGGTTATATTTTTGTAGGGTGGGGGGGTCTTTTTTAATATAAAATGTTTTGGAATAAGCCTCACTGTGCCACGCATGTTGTGTAGTTACTGTAATTTTTGTTGCTCTAACTTCCGGTCCTGTGCCCTATTATGCCACAGGATTTATATAGTGTTCAAAGAAATGCTGAAATGTTTTCAAATGATCAGTTCCTGAGTCGGCACTAAAGGTTTTACAGTGTAGTTAACTAAAGTCACATGGGAAATGGCTGATCAAATGTAAACAAAGTTTGATGTAAAAGGAAAATCTATAGGTAAAGTTTTATAACTGACATTTAAACAGTCACTTAGATATTAACATAATTCAAGTTGTTGTACATTGATCCCTTGGTACCACTGACAAAACGGTATACAGATTTCAAATTATAAACTGTCAATGACTCAGGCACATATTTCAGTGAATCTATAGCTGGAAAAGGTTAAAAGAAAAGGAATTATTTAATGAGCAAATGAAGATATGCATCAACTGTAGTTAATGTGTTGGATAAACAGTGTTAGGTTACATGAATCATTTTAACAACAGAAAAAAAGTTTTAAATATTAAAATGATAATAAAACTTGATGACTATAATATGTGTTTGTTCTCCCACTCGAAACACTAGTGTAAAAAGACTTTGGTACGTTATACAGTACTTGCATTGATGCTTTGGACTACAGCAGATTAAAATCCACATAGAAAGTGGTTTAGACAGACATTTTGCAAATGTGCACATTATAAACAAAGAGCAGCAACTGGAATAAACCTGGGTTCATCCTTTCCCTGTTTCACATAAGTGATGTGTCTGCTTGTTCATGACTTGACTATTTGTTGCTGTATGTGAGCAGGTGTGTGGTTTTAATGTGCAATATGTGCTTTACATGTGCAATTCTTGCTTCATTACTTTTCCCCCAACATGAATCACACTCAAAATAAATGCTGGCTGCTATACATCTGCAACTATGTTTGCATCTGAATCAACAATGTGCTTTTTACACCCAAAATAAATCTATGAAATCACACAAATAGTCTTCCTTCAATAAATACATATACTAACAGCCCATTTATGATTTGAGTGTAGATTTTAAGAAAGGCACTTGTCAAAGGCCCAATACTTTGATCAACAGTCAGATGTTCCAAAGAGGCAACAATGAGACAAAGACTTGCAATCCTGTTTTTAAAAGGTGCTATCCACAAAGACTCATTTTAAAAATGATTCTGTTTGTCTTGTCCTGCAGAGACATCATCATAATCACAACTCGCACCCCAATCATTGTTTTCTGTGAGACACGTGGCACATGTTCCACAAATGGTTGAGAAAATCAGATGTGGCAGGTCAGTGTTTCTGAAGAGTGACAGATTTTGAATTTGAGATTTTTTGAGGCCACTACAGATGGTTTTTGATAAGAAGGTCAGGCTCACAGCACACTGCATCACCTTACCTTATGCTTACCTGACCTCCTGTTAGGTTAAAATATTATTATGCAAGGGTGCAGGTTTTGCAGGTCTTTCCACCCTTGTATTAGAGTGAGAAACTTTGGCATTCTTAAAAAAAGTGAATTTGATTTGTAAATTATCACTTTAAACACAAACTCAATTCAGAAAATGACAGCTTAAAATACCAGGTTTGTTCCCTCTGTGTCAGATTATGGAAGAACAGCTGCTTCACTGCAAATGCACCAGATTGTTCTTTATGTTTGTCCATGAAATCACTCTTTAGCGCTCTGCAAAGAGGGAACTCCTACAAAGTTTTCTCTAGCAGGATCTCGTTGAACCCTGTCACATCAGTCTTCATGTCTGGTTGCCTGTCAGCGTAGAGAAGTGGAGACCGCTGATAGTGCAGCTTTACAGATCCCTGAGTAGAAAAGAAAAGTTGAATCTCAAATGACCAATCATGAAAATCATCCGGCTGATAAAAACATTATAGGAGATCTAACAGAACTTGTTAGATGTGGATTGATTTTCTTTTATTTTCGTGTCATGCACAAAGTGTCCAACCCTCATGGGTTTACAAGACACCAAACATACAGTTGCAGTGGCCAAACATTTCATTTCATAACAAAATGACAGGTTATTTTACAGCTCGGTCTTGCATTAGGGCTGATGCTAATGTTCCTGAACACAATTGTGCACACAGGGATCTTTGTCTTTTGTTTAAAATTATACTTCACATCAGGTTCTACACTGTAGCTATTGTTTGAGACAATTTGTTCACAATTTGTGTTTATACCATATATCAACAGACCATTTTTCCTTTATACATGACAAACATTTTGCTCCTAAACTCCACAATCACAAAGTAATTAATAAATAAATGACAAATTGTTCAAATAAGGATTTCAACTCATTAGCCCAGGTATGACCATGTGAAATGTCCCAATTAAATATCTTTATAGTGAGCCTCTGATCAGACATCTTCACAAGTCTGTCCCAAAGCCATTTGACATGTATGTCTGACATCTCCACTAATGAGCAAAACAGAGGTAAATTTATGGACTCCCAACAAGGCTCAAATAGCTCTGTGATGCACAGTGTTACAACTTGTATGTTCACGGACACCCCAAAAACCAGAAGCATAGTCAGACACAGGACACACACATGAATTATAGAGTTGTATATAAATGTTGAACCGCTTCACTGAAACTGAAGTGAAGTTATCCTTGCCTACAGGTATTCTACCATTGAACATTTTGCATCTCTCAAAAACTCAATATTTCCCCATAGTTATTAACGGTGCTGTCTAAATTATTTCTGTTAGGAATATTATCCACATCCCTTATACAATCATCAAGACTACCATGACCATTAAAATCCCCACATAAATAAACAGCATCCATGGATGCGCCCTCACCTTGGGTTGAGCCCGTATGGAGGCGAGCCCCTGCGTGTACTGGTTGGTCTCCACCTTATACTCCCCTCTCCTGGAGGGCAGGTTGAGGGAGGCCATCACAGACAGCATCTTCTGGAAGCCTGTGGCTGTCAGAGACACGGTGATGGACGGGGCCGAGGCTAGAGCCAGGCCCATGGGCCATCCTCGCACCGTGACAGGCTCCGGGATGGTGGAGAGCTGCACTGAGCCACGCTCCCTGATAACAGGGTTCAATGCTGGCATGTCCTCCTCCACAAGGTCCTTTGCGTCATCCAGTTCTGCCTCAGCCAAGGATTTCATTAGTGCCTGCCACAAAAACAGAGCAGTTTTTACATATTATCCATTACTCCATGTTTATTTAACATGGTCAGTGCACATTAATGAACACTGCTGTAAATTCACCACAGTCAGCCACAAGGCTATTTTTCATATGTAGTCCCTGGAGTGATTCAGCTTTCCACTTTGTATTGCAAAATAGATGCAGCAGAACCCTTTTTATGCCATGCATTCTTCTTCCTTGTCAAAATTGTGCCTACCCATGGTGCAACTCTACCGGCGTCAGTTCAGTCAGAGATTCAGGTGTGTTATGCTAGTGGCGGCTAATTTAGCCTCGAGCCTCAAGCAGAGATGAGGAGTGGGCTACAGAGGTCTGGTAAGCTCACTTCTTTTCATTTTTTTTATTTTCAAACTTAGTCTGAAGTTAGTCTTAGTAGTCTTCAGCCCCAACTGATACTGACTGAAGTGACATCACTTGAGGACATTTACCAGACTTCACACAGCTCCCTCTGGAGCCACTAAAGACTTTATACAACTATTCACACATGCAGTAGTACTCCCCAACACCTATAAACAGACTTTGATGTGTAAAATCACTTGAGTTCCCCTTAAAGCAAATTTCAAATCTTTGTAAGTTGATTTTCATGTCATACAGAAAGGAATGGGAACCAATAGCTGCCTGGAAGAGAAACTTATTTAAACACTATGGTTTGCTTTGGAAAATGGTTGGCTGTTATAAAGTCGGTGGAGTTCCCCTTTAATGTCAATAGAAAGATACACTAAATAAGACAACATTGTGCTGCGTTATTATTAGGCACTAATTGAAACATGCAAATCAGAAGCATACAGTACACAGGTACACAAGGACAAAATGGCTACAGCAAGACAGCAATAGGTGAGACAGTACACACAGACTGACGTCAGCAAGGAGTAACTGATTTTTAGTGCTCACAAAAAGGTGTGCTAATCATCATTTCTTTAAATGAGCTCTAAATAAACAGTATGTGTCCAGTTCTCTAATATAGGCTGGGATAGAGTGCCAGGCTAGAAAGAAAACAGGCAAAAAAATGTAAGATATGGTATGTGAGCTCACCCTCCACTTCCTCCAAGTGTTCTGGACGACTGCAGCTGCTCTGTTCCATCTCTGGACCTGCCTCCTGACCAGCCAGGACCGCACTGCTGCAGGAGGCACAAAACACATTCCACCATCAACATCTAACCAAGCAATTTATTCTGCCAGTTTAATCTGTGCATTGTGGAGAGAAATGTTGATGTACTCCTATTCAGAAGGAAGTATGAAAAAAACATATATAGTAATCATATAAGCTTCTATGTGTGGCAACGTCTGCTGCTTCTGACGGGATAAACAGTGTCAGCCAGCAAACACTGTGTACAGACTCTGCCAGCTGGTTCCTGTTGGCCAGACAGTCAGGTCAAAGGCAGCAGACTCACAGTGGGAGCGAGGCCACAGAGCTCTGCTGATTCCACTCAGCAGTACCTGGCCAGGGCATTAAGAGTTTACCTGCTTGGATCAGAGTAGCAGACTGCTGGCGGGCGTGGCGTCTGCGGCGCTGGTACCGCAGCCAGCAGCACTGAATGGAGAAGGCACACTGAGACAGGATCTTCTTCCTCTGATCCTCCAGCAAATCTAGCTGTGAGACAACATCCAGGCAGGTCAGTACTCCAAAAAAAGACCAGAGCCCTTACTTGCTTTACAGGCCTGACAAGTAACTGAAACTCTAATAAGTTACACTTTAAATTATGTGTGAGGATGCCGGTGTATATAAATGACTGACCATCGGCTGGGTGAGAAAAACTTTAGTCCTTCCACAGTGCACCCATGAAGTGTGTTTTTCACTGTCAAGGTTGTGCGAGGGGTCAAGCGCCTTGTGTCGTAACACGACACTGAGGAGCTTCTCCACCTCTTGCCGAAAAATGTCGTTGCTGTCAGCCTCCACATCTAATACAGAGAGGAATTAGAGTGAAGCACTAGAGACATAATTCAAGTAAGGGCAGAGGAGCACTCCAACTGATTCACTTTTACCACATACAGTAGTATTTGTTTGACAGCACGTCACTCAGTGAGGTAAACACTGTTAAGCTGCTAAGTGTGAGAGCACAGAGAAATCCATGAGAATCAACAGGACAGTTTCCACAGACACTGATATGTTTACTGTGAATCCAATGCATCTTTCAAACCTGTTAATATCTGGCAGCATTTAGGATTAGTGAGCAGGTTCCTTGAACATTCATACAACAAGACTGCTAGCGGCTCTATGAGGCTGCACTGTGCTTTGAGCTAAATTCTAACGTCAGAATGCTAACATGCTCACAATGACAATGTTGACATGCTTATGTTTAGTAGGTATAATGTTTACCATGTTTACCATCTTAGTTTAGCATGTTAGCATGGTAACGCTTGCTAATTAGCACTAAACACAAAGTATAGCTAAGGCTGATGGGAATGTTATTAGTTTTGCAGGTTTTTCGGCCATAAACCAAAGTACTGGTCAACTTACAATTTTTACCTCATAGTGGCGCTACAGAAAATAACCGGGGGAACAACAAATCATCCTGAGGGGAACAGGTCTGCACAAAATTTCAAGTAAATCCATCCAATAGTATTCAAGACATTTCACTAAAACGAGAAAAAAAGTAAAGGGATCACCAAAGGAAGTATTATTCATCCTCTGTGAACCATGAATGTCTGTAAATTTCATAGCAATCCATCCGACAGTTGCTGACATATTCCAGTCATGACTAAGGGGCGGACAGACCGACCAACAGACAGACCAACATTGCCATCCATAGAGCCATGCTGCTAGCATAGCTAAAAGTAGCTGAACAGTGGATTAAGATGAATAGAAGTTCAAGCACACAATGATCAGGAACGAGTAGAGAAACATGAAACAACATGCAAAGCAAGCTCTGACAATCAGAGATGCATGCATTTACCTGGAAAGTTCATAAGAAGTTGCACATTTTGTTAGAAAGTCCTGTTTTTATACACCAAATGGAAAAGTCCCAAGGAGAGAACTGAGGATCAAATATACTAAGAGGGCTAATGAACACCCGCAGACCTAAAGAGAGGAAATAAAATCACTCTGTGTCCAGAGTAAACAAGCAAAAATGGATCTTAAATGGATCCTGCAACATCTGTACTTACCAACACAATTACTTCCTGCCTTGAAATTTGAATATTTTGCAATCAGTCCATAACGTTGCATGAAGCCTTTGAAAGGAATTCTGTAAAATAAAAATAAAAAGACAAGTCAACCAAAAATCCAAGAGAAACACATCTCAACACATTTCTCAAGAAATACATCAAGATTTAGAGTTAAAGGAAAAATGTTTCACCTTATTGGAAAGCCAGCAGCACTAATATGAATAGTCTCCACAATCCCACAGGCCTCCAACTGCATGATAACCTGACGGCAGACAGAACATATCCATTAAAACCTTTCCCTCCTGTGAAAATAGAAAGCCTTGCCTCTCATTGTTGTCACTGGGGTACTGCTGAAAGAGAGAACAGTATTAAATGTGTGTGTAGAACATCTACCTCCTCCTTTTGGAAGATCAGCGGCTTGCAGTCTGGGTTGGGTTTGATGCAGCGAGTGTAGTGAGGAGTTGTGGTGTGGAGGATCCTCATCAGGCTCTCCAGAGAGTTCTACAATCAGACATTAACATCATCAGTGCCATGGCTAAACCCTCCCAGGAGGGACTCTACAGGCCTCAACAAGCTAATATAACCCAGGTGCTGAAGGCTTTACCTTGAACTTGGAGACCACAGTGACTTTACTTGGC
Source organism: Maccullochella peelii (assembly GCA_002120245.1). Classification (NCBI taxonomy): domain Eukaryota; kingdom Metazoa; phylum Chordata; class Actinopteri; order Centrarchiformes; family Percichthyidae; genus Maccullochella; species Maccullochella peelii. Next base: position 28,139 of record LKNJ01003490.1, read on the forward strand.
CCCTTGGTAGCTGGGCTCTCAGTTTCCTTGTCAGTGAAGATCTGGTGAAGCAGGAGGTTGTCAGACTTCTGAAGCAGGTTGATGAGCTCTGGTGGCACTGGGTCCTAAAACACAAAATCCAGGAGGAGATGAGCAGCTGGATCTGTGGTCAACTTTCTGAACACAATTTAAAAGCTTTTCTTACACACCTTGTTCTTCTCCACCATCCCCTGTATCTGGTAGTTGACTTTGCCAGCGTAATGGGCCACAGTGAAGTGCGGCTCCTTGCTGAACTTGTCCCAGCTGATGTTGGCATTATCACCGAGCTCCTTCTCCAAACGAATCCTCAATGTCTTTGCATCTGAGGCTCGATTAAGACGACTCTCCTAATGGACAGGTATGTAAAAAGTTTACTATAACAAATCAATTAACCAAGAAAATGACTGCAATCCCTTCTGCTGGGAAACAAAGGGTTAAAAGGAAAATCACTTGTATGCTGTCCTTTTACAAAAAAGAAATTACATTGGCTTCAATGGAAAAAGATAAATCCATACTTGTATAATTTCTTGTTAAAAGAACATGATTTAAATGAAATTCCTCATGAACGTCAGCTCTACTGGTTTGATATACCCCTTCTTACAAGACAGGTGTGTAGCTTCATTTGTCCTTATGTGTCCAGTACCAGGACTCAGTATCTTCAGTTTAAACCTTTATACAAGATCCGTCCAACAAGACAAATGCTTTTCAGATGGGGTTTAGAAAATGATCAAAAATGTAATTTTCTTAATGATGATATTGAGGACGCATTTATTTTGGCTTTGTCCCAATGTTATTGCCTTGTGGGTGGAGATCAAGAGATGGTTAGCTTTGTATTATATTGCCTTGAGTATGTGCCCACAAACAATAGTACTTGGTGATTTAAGAAGCAGAAGCAAAAACTGTTGTTACTGACAAAAAAAAAAAGTTCACTTTTAGGCGCTATTTTATTCTAGAGGGCATATTTGCAAATAGGCAAGGGAAGTTGTTTATTAGTATTTTTATTATTATTTAGCTTTTTTTGTTTTTTTACTATTATTAGTTTGCTTTTGGGTGTGTGTGAAGTTGTATATTGTCTATATTGTTATTCTTTTTATCAATATAATTGTGATAATTAAAAAATAATAAAACAACCATGACAATGACCAGCATACCTCATTAAGAAGAGAAAACACACAGACAGGGCTTCCCTCGATAAGATCCAGACAGCTCTGGTTGTCTTGGTATTTGACAAAGGACCACTGCAACCCCTCGGACACATATTCCTCCTGGGAGTAGCAGAGATAAACATAAATATCCAAGTCCAAAAGTTTTCACATTACACAAGGTACTGCAAGTTGCTGATAAGCTGAAGAAGCCTCCTGAATGTCTGAGACCTGGACATCGACTCCATCAGAGGAGCTACAGCTCTGCTGAGATCTCTGCATGGAAACAGAGAAAACCGATGGACTCTACCTGCTGAGCTCTGAGATAATGAGCCACAAAGTGCTGCTGCAGTTTCTCATTGGCGTAGTTGATGCACAACTGCTCCAGGTTGTTGATGTGGAAACACTCAAACCCGTACACATCCAGAACTCCTGGAGACCACAGAGAGGAGAGGACCGTGTGAGTTTATCAAAAGAAACTGGGGGAAAAATTACAAACATATGCGCATTGAAGTAAAGGACAGTAATGCTTTTACCTATGAAGTTGCACCACGTGGATTTATCTGCACATATGCTGTTGTTGATGAATGTAACCAGCCATTCAAATAATCTGTCGAAAAAAAGTGACACACTTACTCCAAAAGACAGAGTCTATAAATATAAACAGTGATTAACAGACATACTGTTTCTTACTCACAGTTTATTGTGAACAAAAAGGCATGATGCTTTCACATTTGAGTGGTTGGTGGAAAGGAGTGTCTCACAAAATATTATCACATTCTGACAATCGCTGTGTTATTTTTGGATCAAATCCTCATTCTTACTGGGCGTAGATGGCCTTGGCCAGGCAGTCTCTCCTCATGCCACACTCTGCCTGGGAACAGGGCTTGAGCACGCTCTGCTTCCCCGCCTTCAACATCCTCACTTTTAAACACATCTGAAGCTCCTCAGCAGGGACACACAGCAGCTCAGCGGCCCTCTGCAAGAAGTCTAAAACACAGGCAGGAGTGGAAGGCTGTCAACTACCTACTTCATGTTTGTTGACAGCTATTGTCAGGGACCAGGGTGATGTATGACCAACCTGTATGAGATCTCAGAGAATAAATCCCCTGAGTATTACACTGTTTTTATTTATTAAAAACCTTAAGTTTCTAAATAATGGCAATTTTAAGCACTCAGTAACTGGAAATGATTGATAAGAGTAAATATATAAACATAATCATATCCAATACCTTTGGACTGTTCATCTAGGTTACAAGGTTGTGATTCGTCCGTTGAAGAGGAGAAATACACATTGCCCAGCTGCAGAATCCCTGCTAATATCTGTAATGCATCACAACAAACGGAGAAGTTCAATTCTATGTTTACAGAGAAAGAAAGATCATCAGAAAATGCACACAAAACCAGAGTGAAAGTTGATGATTAGGTAACACTTTACTTTAACCCCTCCTATTTAGCATTATAATCAGTATATAAACATAAGACTATATTGTAGTTTTGTGCAGATATGAGTTTATTAATGTATTTGTCAACAACTATAACTCCTCCTGTGGGCACCCATAACTGGATGCTGCTGTATAAACAGATAATGAATGACAATACAGTAAAACACTGTAATAATATATGTCTTTAAAGGAGAAGTTATAACTGTTGACAAATACTGTACATTAATAAACACAAATGTCCTTATATCTGCTTACAACTACATGTTATAAATTATGTATTAAATGTTTATATAGTGTTTATAAATGCTAAATAGAGGAGGTTAAAGTAAAGGGTTACCGATGATGAATACCTTACCCTGAATATTTGTCTCTGCCTATCTGAATGAATACCCAGATGAACCATTGCCTCCACAGTCTCAGTGAAACAATCCTCTATAAAATATGAAATGAACAGCAGTTTCTTGTGAGAAGAATTAAAAATGGATAGCATAAAAGACAAAAGAAAAAGCCTAAATACACACGAAAATTATAGACCAACCATCAACTGTTTTCTCAGAATTTGGCAGCCACACAAAGCGTTGGCCACGTGGCATCTTCCACTCCTTCCTCTGCTCATCTGTGGCCTCTTTGATCATCTGAAAAACAATATGCATGCATTTACATATGAATGGGTTAAAATTAAGCTAAAATGCCACATGAGCATATGAGGTTTAGAGTAGCCCTGTTAACTCACCTGGTAGAAGATGTGGAAGTTCCTCTCATTAGCCGGCTGGCAGGCCACCCTGGTCTTCTCCAGCAAATATGTCTGCACGGATGCCCCCACTAACAGCTGACACCTTCATGTAAAAATAACAGGCTGAACAGATTAAACTGACCCAACAACTTGAGTTGATGCTATCTCCCGTAATGATGAAGGAAGTGCAGTAGGCTCAATTGTAAGTACCTGTCTAGCTGGAGCTGGATGTACTTTCCAAAGCGACTGCTGTTGTTGTTCCGTAGCGTACAGGCATTGCCTACAGGGAGGGTAAAGTGTTGACTGAGTGACCGTCTACAGTGGTGATTTTCACACTAACGAGACACCAGCAATCAGTTGTCTCACCAAAAGCTTCCATGATGGGGTTGGAGTCCAGAACCCTCCTCTCTATCCTCTCCACTGTGTCCTGACTCTTCACCACTGAGGAGGAGGCCGCCACAGTAGCGTAGTATTTCATCAGGCAACGAGATGTCCATGTCTATGAAGAAACAAATCATCGGGCCACTAAAGAGCGTTTCTACTAATCCTGTGACTCAATTTACAGAGATCACCTATGTTAAGGGCTGCAACTAACGATTATTCTCCTCATTCATTAATCTCTAGACTATTTTTATGATTAGTTGTTTAGTCTAAAAATGTCAGAAAATAGCAATAAATGCTCGTCACAGGTTCCCAGAGCCCAACATGACATCTTCAAATTGCTTGTTCACAGATGTTCAATATTCAAAGTGGCAAATCCTCACATTTTGAGAAGCAGGCAACAGTAAATATTTGGCATTTTACTTAATACACAACTTTCATGATTAATCACTTATCAAAATGGTTGACGATTCATTTTATGTCAAATGACTAATCAGTGAATATACTAATTATTTCAGCTCTACCCATGTTATTATTTTTTTATTTTGAGACCTGCTCATTGCAGTGGTGTTTTCCCTGGAAATCAACTGTCAATCAAACAGGGCGAGGAGCGCTCAGACATCTTTTTCGTTGGATTTTCAGATGATGAAGTTTTGAGTGTGAGTCGCCATTTTGACGATCGCTGTTCATGCCAATTATCCTTCATTAACCAACTAATTAATAATAAGTCTATAAAATGGGAGAAATAATGATAAATTGCCATCAGATGTTACATGATTTCTTCCAGTTGCTTATTGCTTAGTCCATATACTGTAAATTGGCCAATTTGCACAGTTGAATGTAAGCAAAAAAGCAACTGATAGTTTGAATCCTTGATTGATGTAGTGTGTTACATTTATTCTTTAAGGTTAACACACTAAGTGTTGGTTTACCTTTCCTGCACCGCTCTCACCGCTGACCACCAAGGATTGGTTCACTGGCTCCAGCTGGCCCTGAACATTCCTGTAGGCTTCTTCCGCCACAATAAAGATATGTGGCTGGAACTCCTGTTGACAAAATATACAAACTTATTAACTCTCTCAACCCAACTGGTCGAGGCAGATGACCGCCCACCCAGAGCCTGGTTCTGCTCGAGGTCTCTCCCTGTTAAAAGGGAGTTTTTCCTTGCCACTGTTGCTTGTGCTTGCTCTTAGTGGGAATTGTTGGGTCTCTGTACACATAAGGAGTCGGTCTAGACCTGCTCTTTATGACAAAGTGCCCTGAGATAACGTTGTTATGATATGGCGCTATATAAATAAAACTGAATTGAATTGAATTAAGACGCAGGTCATTCCTGACTGCAGGACGAACCCTCAGTGCCTTCAAGAGGTTCCAGAGTTTAATGAGTTTGATTTTGAAGCTGTTCTTGACAAAAAGAGGCAGACGAGGAACCAGAGGATTTATGCTGGAAGCGGTTTAAGTGACCACAAAACAGCATGGTTGATGTCATTTGCACTTTAAAACAGTGCAAAGTTGGTAAATATCAAATATACTGCTGAAATATTGATCATTGTTGACTTGGTACCAGTTGGGTCATTTTTGAAGGTCTGCATTAATGCATGATTTAATCCTGAAAGTCCAGGAAACGGCCCTCTGAAAAAGCCAAACCCTCCAATACACCCACCCACCCTCACTACCATCTATCTTTCCCCAACATGATTAAAAACCCTATAGAGAAACACACATAAGTTAGCTGAATTACAGTGAGAGGCAGCTGTGACTTTGTACATACCTGGGGCTGAGCAGCACAGTGATACTCCTTCATCACATGCAGAGAGTAGAGGTCTGGGATTGGCTGGAAGGGGTTAAGAGCCACCAAGGTGCAGCCAGCATGGGTGTAAAACACCTTCATGCTGTACCTGGCCTGCAGACATTTCAGCACTGCAAGAGAAGAACATTAAATATCATTAGGCCCAAACAGGACAAAACAGGCAAGCTAATATTTGACAGATGATAAAGGCAGGAACAAGAGAACACCAGAGAAGACAGCAGCATTAATATGGCGAAGATGTGTTTATCTATAATACAATTCTCTGACTATATAAAGTAATAAATGCAGCATAATCAGTCCAAGAGCTTTAACAGAGAATATCCTACAGCAATTCCATGCTGTTATCCTGACCTAAGCTGTACTGTTATGCTTTCTTTCTGCCTTGAGCTGAAACCAACACCACCTGGAAATATAAAGTAAAATATTTACAGAGCATCAACGACAAATGCTGATCTTTCCTCACATAGTGCCAATGACACTGCATTTTTATGTCAAGACAAACAGTGACAAGTAAAAACAACTGATGATTTAAAAAAAAAAAAAAAAAGATACTATGCTTCATATTTACCTGTGGCCCTACCGTATTAGACATGTAGAAGGAATACAAAAAGTATTGTTTTTTGGGAGGCATGCATCTGCCAGCACAGTAAATCATGCCCTTGGTTCACTCACTTGACTGAAAGTTGATCCCTATCATTGTGTATACGGCAGCATTTTGGTAGCACAGCAATCATTCAAGCATTAAGTTTTTTTCTTCTTTTTTTTTTTTATCTTGACGTGGTTAAGTTATACACAGCAAATGCTGCAGTCCAAGGTGACATGAGCCGCAAAACATTGTGTCTCACAGGCTGTGTATTTGTACATAAAGACATTGTTTATGCAGCAAATGAAACACTTAGCACTCACTGACATGCAACGGTTGAGATGTCAAAATTTATGGAAGGGGTACTTTGTTGATCAAAACTACCTGAAATGTATAATAGGTGAACTGACAATAGGCACTACCAGCACCAAGCCTCATCACACATCATGTTTACAGCGTCAAGTGATTTAGAGACTCCCAAGGCCCTAGTGACATTATAGCCCTATTTGTTACCTGTTGTCGGGGTCACTGGGTTGACTTTAGTAAGGTCATCATAAGTGTGGAGTAGGTCTTCATCAATGAGGAAGGCCTGAATTTCTCCCTCCAGTGAATCATTTAGGCACGGGTGAGGAGAAGGGACTTTCTGGACGGATCCTTTCACCTATGTGAATACGGCACAACATGAGGCGAGCACACACAGAGAGGATATTGTGTTTAAAATATGAACGGACACCTTGTAAGTGATGCCAAGTAAATAAATGCCTATGGGTGGAAACAATAGTATAAAAAAAAAAGAATATTTCAAAAGAAACTTACATTTTTGAACATTATGGATAGAAAAGTGCATGATGATTAAACAAAAGCCAGAGAAAGGAGGATATTTGTAATTCCCACAATCAAGGGCACATGTTTAAAAACATAAATACTGCACTCCAGGAGCCACAAACCAGACAGCTGTGCCCAAACCTCTGATATTAACAAACTGATTACTTAAGTTTTGTGACACCTGTTTGAGTAGCCCTCCTCCTTGTCTGCTGTTCTCATACCAAACTCCAGCCAAAACTCTTGACAATTTAGTGAATGTTGTTATATGTACTGGCAAACTGGCAACTACCCCTATATATATATATATATATATATATAAGACATTATCTAAAGATTTTGAGCCACTGATAGACACAAAACGTTACAGCAGCGTGTGTAAGCCATGACTATATGCTGAAATTTAGTGAACTAACTGCTGCTTTGAGCACATTTAAAAGAGGGCCACATCAGTTTGACAGTCTTCAGTCACGTTCCTCGTTGTGTGTGTGTTACCGTTACCTTTTCTCTAGCAAGGTAGAAATACGTTGTTACATACAACACATATAAGTTTGACGTCAATTACGCATAGGGACAACTTGCATCTGGTACATTAAACGTTGGATTACGGTGTTGTTATTCGGTCACAGGTGTGAGTTCATAAAATATTTTACAAAGCGTTTGAATACGAACCAACCAATCAAAACTAAGAACCGGCACAGGTTGACAAAGGTACACCAGGTTAAGTTGAACTTATCATTACCTTTTACATTTTATAAACCAAAAGATAAAACCTCTAAACCACCAGTTGAGAAATTGTGGACGGGTGTTCCCCGTGTCCTAACTTACCGTTGCCCCTCCATTTCTGTATCCTGCTCCAACGTTACGTCGGTTGTCCGCAGAAGTCATTGATTTTACCGTTAATTTTCGTGTCTATCGAAAAGTCAGCCGAAAACTTTGATAGGAACTAGCCTTAAATTCTAATTAAGATGAGTTCCGGTTATTCTATTCCGCAGTCCTGAACCTCAATATTTTCCATTACTGTCAGAAATCCCTCAAGGACAACCTCCAGTGCATGTTAGTGCATGTTGCCGCCTGTCCGACTGCCTCCCAAACTCCCAAACCACACACTTATTCCCGCCCTCTTCCTGATGCTTCACCGGCCCAGCTGTCCACCACTGGGATTTGTGCGGGCAAGGTTTTCCCTGAAATTACTTTAGAACCTTATAGCTTTAGGACTTTAATTTTTTAATGCCACTGAACTGTACTCAAAATTAGGACTTTATATTGATTAATTTATATCTAGTTTTCTTTTTGTGTCCAAAAGTCGAAACATTACAAGTCATCCTGTATTTATCAGTTGCCTGAAACTGATACTAAACCAGAGCTCTTTGACCGTCATATTAATTATATACTTATACTAAGGTTAGTACTAATACTATTTTTCAGAATATGTTTTTAACATGCTAGAAACTCAAGTCCCGGTTAGGTTGGAAGTTGCCAGAAATCCGAGCTGTCTTGAATGCGTCATGAGACCGTATACGGAAGTGTAGGAGCTCTCGTATTTATCGTGGTTGGGTTAGGCCCGGGACTGCAAGCAACTGTAAACAGGAATGCAGTCAAACAGGTATTTTTCTTAATCTGCGTTTCCTACGCCGAACAGACAAACCCGTGGTGAGTATTGACAGCTAAACACACACCTACCTTGGTAACGTTATTAAACGTCGTAGTAATAGATTCAAGATCTTAATTGACTCCATTCGTGGTGAGTGCTAACGTTAGAGAGGTACTTGTGGGAAAGTTAAAAGGTAAGGTGAAAATCCATCCTGAAGAGCAGTTTACAGTGTTCTTTTGTACAATTAAGTCAACGCCAACAGACGAAGAATGCTTTAGCTGAAAGTCAGTACATCAAGAGTCGAATAATTTATGCAATTAGGTGACACTTTATACCTCTAAATCGCATATCTCAAACCCATATCCCTGTCAATTCACCATGGGTGCTGCCATAGTGTCCTAAGTATTGTTCCATTATCCTTGCCTGCCTCTTTATTCATACATTACTGTTTTTTTATTGTGGTGTTTTCGTTGTAAAGCACTTTGTAACGCTGGTTTTGATAAGTGCTCTGCAAAGAAACTTTATTATTATAAATACAGTCATGTTTCTCTCATGTAGTAAAACATGAATTTTAATGTTTGCAGGCCATGTCTCAGAGGGAACTGAAGGAAGCGTTTGTCAGTAATCTCAATGGGACCAGTCTGCAGGAGGTGGCACTGGGCTCATTTCTCACCCCACTATGCCTCATCAACAGAGGACTGGTTTTGATCCTCTACCATCTGGCCAAAGGGACTCTTCCACTGCCCCTTCCATTGATTTCGCACCTGCTTCTAGACTTCTCCGTGCTCATTCTTCCCCTCGTCCTGTCATGCACCGTTCTGAGCAGCGTTCTTCACCAGGTCATCCTGAGCCTAACCTTTGTTTCGGCTTGTGTGTTGTGCTATATCTACCGTATCAGCAGTCATCCTCCTGCTCGGTACCCACAGGACACTGTCAGCACCTTCCTTCAGAGTCACGTTCAGGTCGACCAGGTTCCCTTTGTGACTCTCTTTCGAGTGTTTGTAAATGTGAAAACGGCCATCAGCATTCTTGCCGTAGATTTCAGTGTCTTCCCAAGGCGATATGCTAAAACAGAAACCTATGGGACAGGTGTTATGGACTTTGGAGTTGGAGCATATGTCTTTGCAAATGCCCTTGTCTGTCCAGAGGCACGGAGGAAGAACATCTCAGGATCCAGGATGAATCATATCGCAAAGCAGTTCCTTGCTGTCTGGCCCCTGGTTGTTCTTGGTATGGGAAGGCTAGTGAGTGTCAAAATGACTGGCTACCAGGAGCATGTGACAGAATATGGCGTCCACTGGAATTTCTTCTTCACACTAGCCATCGTCAGGGTTGTGGCTTCTGTGCTTTTGGCTGTTGTGCCAGCCAGTCAGTCGTGGGTCCTTGCCCTTCTGATCGGCGCATTTTATCAATTCACTCTGGAGACATCAGGGCTGAAGGCTTTCGTTATCCATAACCATGACAGAGAAAAAGATTTTCTGCACGCTAACAAGGAGGGCATATTCTCTGTAGTGGGCTATGTAGCCATCTACATGGCAGGAGTTCAGGTTGGACTCTATGTGATGCAACCAAGATCCCAGGTTAGACAGTGGCTCAAAGCACTTTTTAACCTCTTGTTGGGAAGTCTTGTCCTGTATGCTGCTCTGTGGACATGTCAGACACTTGTGGAGCCAGTGTCTCGCTGCTTAGCTAATTTACCCTTCTGCCTCTGGACGGTTGCTCAGTCTTTGTTTTTTATGTCCTGCCTTGGTATAGCTGATATGGTTTTACTGTTTTCCAGAAGAACATCAGGCTGTCGCTTTGTACCCACATCATGGAATTTGTATAAAAAACAATCAGACTCCGCCTCTGACAAAAAGACAGGTGAAATAGAAAGACTCTGCCTTGTTCAAGCTGTCAGCAGGAACCAGTTGCTATTTTTCTTGCTTGCAAATGTCATGACAGGATTGACCAACTCCACAGTGGACACACTAAGTTGTAGCAGTTCATTATCAGTGTGTGTTTTGCTGTCGTACATGTTCATGAATTGCTTTGTAATATATGTTTTACATCTTCGTGGAATTACAGTAAAGTTCTGGTAACATTTACATTTGGAAAACTACAAGGTTCATTTGTGTATTTTTTTTGTCCTGGAGTGACAGACATTGAAATTCAGGACCGTTAAAAACACTGGGAATATTTAATGCTATAAGAAGATATGATCTGTAATGCTGAAGATACTATTGTACATGCTATGTATATTTATGCAAATAAATGCATGTCTTGATAAAATTGTGTCTCTGAATCAGTGAGGACTTGGACTGCAATATCCTGTGAAACCAGACACAGTGTTAAGTGTTGTGCACATCCACTGTCTTTTCTTAATATCTTTTATTTCTTGTTTGTTTACCGGCTTATTTCATTACACAGTGCAGCGCGGTTTTTTGGGAGTGCTTAGTTTCTCATTCTAACACCCTGCTCTAATCTCAGTGACTGATGTAAGGAAAACAATTAAAAGTGCAAAGAAGGTCTTTTGGACGAAATGTTGTAACTCAGTAGAAACAGAAATTACTAGAATATGGGGAATGATAAAAAGAATGAACGGGATTAAAAGAGTATGAGTATCCAGTCTTAATTGACAATGGAACTACAGCTGTGACAGATGAGGAGAAAGTAGAGATGTTGGCACAAACTTTTGTTAAAATTCATGGCTCTGATAATATTAGTGAAGAGGGGCAAAGAGGAAGGGAAGCTACAATAGCTGAGAAAATGGAACTATTACTGCAAAATGAAGATATCAATGATTTGATGATGACAAATATACCATTCACAAAGGCAGAACTGAATCGTGCTCTCAGGAAAACCAAGATGTCATCACCAGGAAAAGATAAGATATGTTACATTATGTTAAATCATTTTAGCGAATCATCTAAGGACGCTTTACTGGAACTATATAATAAAATTTGGGAGAAGGGAAAATTACCACAAATCCGGAAAGAAGCTGTTGTAGTTCCGATATGTAAGGCAGGAAAAGATTGTACAAACCCAGGGAATTATAGGCCTATTGCTTTAACATCCAATGTATGCAAATTAATGGAGAGAATGATAAATGAGAGATTAATTTATAATTTGGAAAACAAAGGGTATGTACCAAAATATCAGTGATTCAGAAGAGGCAGGAAAGCTCCATGGCATTCCTGCCTCTTCTGCTTTATGTTTAGAACATGAATTAAGGAAAGCGTAGTAGCCATATTTTTTGATGTAGAGAAGGCTTTTGATATGATCTGGAAGGAAGGATTATTAGTTAAACTAAGTAAATTAGGGGTTAAAGGCCGAATGTATAGGTGGATCAAGGACTTTTTATATGGAAGATCGATTCAAGTGAGAATAGCAGTGTTGTTCACGAAATTTTGTTGTAGAAAATGGAACACCTCAAGGAAGTATAGTGTCCTTTGTTATTTTCTGTTATGATAAATTATATTTTTCTGAACTTGGAGAGGGTGGCACAGTGGTGCAGTGGTTAGCACTGTCGCCCCCCCAGCAAGATGGTTCTTGGTTCAACCTCACCGGTTTCTGTGTGGAGTTTGCATGTTGTTCGTGTGGGTTCTCTCTGGGTACTCTGGCTTCTTCCCACCATCCAAAGACATGCAGGTTAACTGATTATTCTAAATTGCCCGTAGGTGTGAGTGTTTGTTTGTCTCTATGTGTCAGCCCTGTGACTGACTGGCGACCAGGCCAGGGTGTACCCTGCCTCTTGCCCAGTGTCAGCTGGGATAGGCTCCAGCCCCCTGTGATGTGGTGGTGGATGGATGAATGGGATGGGATTTTATGTTTTTGCGGATGATGGGGCAATTTGGAAGAGAGGTGGGAATTTGGAATTTATTGTGAAGAACCTACAAGAGGCTATTGTTAAAATAGAATAATGGACATTTAAGTGGGGTTTTAAATTTTCAGTAGACAAAACAAAGATAAAAGAATTGGCAGTAATGTAAGACTAAAATTATATAATCAAGAATTGGAGAGAGTGAAACAATTTAAATGTTTAGGATTGTGGTTTGATGAAAGAGTTACATGGGCTGTGCATATTAGGAAAATAACTGACATGAGTGTAAGAAAGTATAATGAGATGTCTGGTAGGGAGTGAATGGGGGGCAGAGAGAGCAGCATTAAGAACTATTTACACAGGATTAATAAGATTAGTATTAGATTATGGGTGTGTAGCGTTTGGATCTGCAGCAAATACATCTCTCAGAAAATTAGACAATATTCAATATCAGGCTCTGAGATTATGTTCAGGTGCCATTAGAACAACCCCGACATCAGCATTACAAGTGGAAATGGGAGAAATGCCACTGGAATTAAGAAGAATACAGCTATCTCTAAATTACTGGGTTAATTTAAAAGGACATAGGGAAGGTCATCCAACACAAGGAACACTGAAACCCTGTTGGGAAAAGGAGAGGAGAGAAACAAAAAGTTTTGGATGGACAGTTGAGCAGAAACCAAAAGAGCTGGAAATAACTGAAATAAACATTAGTCCTATGGTACCAATCTCAGTAATACATCCTTGGATACTTCCTGACCCGACTGTAGATCTCACATTGCTTGGCAAAAAGAACAAAGATAAGGAATTTATTTTACATCCACAGATAATAAAAACCCACATAGAAAAGAACTACTACAGCTGTATTCAAATGTATACAGATGCTTCAAAGAACCTGGCTAACAAAACTGGTATTGCATTCATAGTTCCTGATTTCAACATTAAAATTAGCAAACTAGTCAGTGATGGTTTATCTGTGTATACTGGGGAGGTGCTAGCAATTTTGTTAGCATTGCAATGGGTTGAAGAGGTGAGACCTTTGAGAGCAGTAATATGCTCAGATTCCAGCTCGTCATTATCCAGCTTGAAGCAGCCATTCAGACAGCCGACCGGATGTTTTAATAGAGAAACAACAAACACTATGGAGAATTCAAATGATGGGACTTAGTATAGCATTTCTATGGATACCAGCACATATAGGAATCAAAGGAAATGTCATAGCTGACAAGTATGAAAAAGAAGCCACACAAACTAATCACACTGACATCACAGTACCCTTTAGTAAAATAGAAATGAAGACAACAATTTGAAAGTTGAAAGAAAGGTGGCCTAAGGAGTGGGAAGAAGAGAGAACAGGAAGGTGGTTATACAGAATTCAAAGGAAAGTAGGCAAGATGAGAAACACAGGGAAAACCTGGAGAGAAGAGATGAGAATATCTAGGCTATGATTAGGGCACACAGGGTTAAACAGTACATTATTTAAAATAGGTAAACATAATACAGGAAGGTGTGGCTTTTGTGAGCAACAAGAAACTGTAGAACATGTTATGATTCACTGTCCAAAATATGAGGATGAGAGAAGGGAACTGATACTGAACCTTAAAGAAATAAAGTTAAAATTTGATTTACAGGATATATTACAAAGAAACTCTAGGGAAATTATATCTATCTATATTTATTTCAATATCTTAAGAGAACAAACTTAATAGAGAGAATATATTTTCCTCTTTTTTTCTTCTTTTTATTTTTTGTAATTGGGTGTATAGAAGAGCCACACTCCATACCAGTTGGTGGCGGTATTGCACCATAACGTTGTTTGCCAACCGCCATAAAGCCTCAAGAAGAAGAAGAAGACGACGACGACGACGACGACGAAGAAGAAGAAGAAGAAGAAGAAGAAGAAGAAGAAGCAGCAGCAGCAGCAGCAGCAGCAGCAGAAGCAGAAGCAGCAGCAGAAGAAGAAGAAGAAGAAGAAGAAGAAGAAGAAGAAGAAGAAGAAGAAGAAGAAGAAGAAGAAGAAGAAGCAGCTGCAGCAGCAGCCGCCTCACTCACTGTCGCACTTGTTTATTTTTTTTAAGGGGAACTTACAGAAGCGGGTAAGTATAATTTATTTTAGTCAGATGTCCCTTTATTTTGTTAAGGTGATAGATTATGGTCAATCTTTTAGTAAGAGAAGCTGATGAAAGTGACTGTCGCTAAGTAGCCAGTCACCCAGTCACCCAGTTTAACTTTATATTAGCTGTATCTAAGCTTGCTAACGTTAGCTTTGTAGGACAGCGATGCTAACTAGTAAGTTAGCCAACTTTGCTGGCATTGACAGGGCGTAGACAATCTATATCAACACTATAACATATTTATTAGTTTTGATGGCATTCAAAATTTCTGTGTATAGTAATCACTTGAGAATATTGCGCACAGAATATACTGACCGACTTCCTCAATCTTTGAAATCGTACTGATAAATTAAATTAGCGAGCTTGCTAACGTTAACTGGCTAGCCGCCGGTTACTGCTTTACCCTGTCCAGCAGATTAACGTTATTGGCATTAAACCTGCCATTATAACTTAAATAATTTTAGCCATAACAGCTGCAAACAGATTTTAGAAACTAAAACATCATACTCTTGTTCCCTCCAAGCTTTCGTTTCCCATGTTGTTTTGTTAACTTAGCTGCTTAAATCTGGGTCAAGACAAATCTGTTTGTACTGCAACAGTCTTAGTAACGTTAAATCGCCTGTTGTCAGTGTCAGCAAATGGTTGGCATTTTGTAATTTTGTACCGTGTTTTAGTGTCTGGTAGCCTGTAAAATAGCGTTTATTGTAGTGACATGGTGATGTTGTAGTTAGCCCGCAATAGATTAGCATTAGCTTGGTGTGTAGCCTGTGCTGATGTCAAATGTGGTCAGTCGGTCTCTTGTGTGTCACCTGCAGGCGAGCTGCACCAGAACCAAAGTGGAAGAAGTCATGGCACGTCTGGTAGCAGTTTGCAGGGAAGGGGAAGAGGACTATCCATTTCTCGCCAGACAGATTCCCCTGTATATCGATGATACTCTCACGGTAAATAAGCTTTCATATATATATATATTTATTCCCCCCCCCCACTCACCCCTGCGGGTGGTCTGTTACTCCTTCAAGCTCGGGTCCTCTGGGATCTTGAGGCTCCTGCACAGTATCTTAGCAGTTCCTAGGACTGCACTCTTCTGGACAGAGATCTCGGATGTTGTTCCTGGAATCTGCTGGAGCCACTCTCCCAGTTTGGGGGTCACAGCCCCGAGTTACCACGGGGACCGCTGTTGCCTTCACTTTCCACATCTTCTCTAGCTCTTCTTTCAGCCCTTGGTATTTCTCCAGCTTCTCGTGTTCCTTCTTCCTGATGTTGCAGTCGCTTGGGATTGCTACATCTATCACTACTGCCCTCTTCTGCTGTTTGTCCACCACTACCATGTCCGGTTGGGTCGCCATCACCAGTTTGTCAGTCTGTATCTGGAAGTCCCACAGGATCTTAGCTTGGTCATTCTCAACCACCTTCGGAGGTGTGTCCCGGTAGGATTTCTCGATGTCAGCCACTTCTTGTATCTGCCCGTGGTACATACCGTGCAGGGGTTTGTCCTCCCATGATGGTTCCACCTGTCTTCATATCAGTGGCTTCTATCTCCTCTTTTGGCCAGCTTATGATGCCAGAAAATATATATAACCACAAAGAGAATGTCTATGAAATAAGCCTTTTTGGGTCAGGTGTTAAAACACCACATAAGTTCTCTGATAAGCACTGATCGTTTTTGAAATGTTAAGTCCCAACCTGTTTGAGGGGCAAACATTCTATCAGTTTTGCTAACCTTGCTGCACAATCTGAGTCAGCTACTAAAGACAAATAAGTATATTTCTATGGCCATGATGCGAGATGACACACTTTATGCATCACAAAGTATTCAACCAGTTAGACTTTCTTAACGTGTTGTGGTGATGTAGATGCAATATTGATAATGACAAAGTAAAATCATGTTTTTATTATTACATGACTTATAAGTTGTACACCTCGAGGGTTATTGTCCCACTTATACCTAACTGCTGTGTTCATAAGCTCAAAGCTCTCTAGCTAAACAACGGCACAGAATGCCTTCGGACTCTTGCAATAGTAACATACAGGTACAGTAAAACTGGCACATTCATTTAGAATGATGAAAACCTGAGTTAGAGGTGTCCGATTATAGTGTATGTTTCAAGAAAATAATGGACACCTGCCAGCCAGTCAGCATCCAGAATCTTTGTGGAAGTAGTTTAAATTTCAACGACCAAGAAGCCGATCTTGATTTGATTGTGGGCATCATGTGATATCATGCGCCTAAAAAGTAACACAGGACATTCTCGGAGACATGGTTATGGCTTGTCACAATGATCAGCATGGCTGATGTGAGTCTCTGAGAATTTCTGTAATGTACATTAACTGTTATTGCCTCTTGTTGTCAGATGGTGATGGAATTTTCTGATGGTGTCATGGATGTTGACAGCCAGGAAATAAACACCTCTCATTGGAAACAATTCTCTGAGGTGAGTAGTTTTAATTTTACATAGTGCCCCCTATTAAAATGTATGAAAGCATGTGACTTTTTGCTCTTATCCTACTATTGTGTACATAAGTGGCGCTGAAAAGTGTGTAGTTTGTCTTAATGTGACTTGTCAACAAAGTGGTAACAGATGTATGATCCCTTTAGTATCACTCCAAGTTGAAGCAACAGGACCTGACTATCGCCCTGATGGTGACATCCAGAGAGGTGTACAGTGCATTATCTCAGCTGGTGCCATGTGTGGGCTGCAGACGAAGTGTGGAGCGCCTCTTCTCACATTTAGTGGAATCAGGGAACCCGGCCTTGGAGCCCCTCACAGTGAAACCCACGGGCATGCTGTCTGTCACCAAGGCCTGTTTAGCAGACGTAAAGAAGCTCTACACCCTCTTCTATGTCCATGGGTAAGATACAGGGAAATGTTTTTCATGTTCACTGCCAAATCAATCATAGCATGTATCAAAAGAGAACAGTTTTTCATTGAAAATGAACAGGTGCTTTTGTTAGTTTAAAAACAGAGAGAAACAAAACTCCAATATGTGTCTGGGTTTGCTGGCATACTACTACATAAGGATAATGCTATACCAAGCTGAAATACTACTCTCTACTACTCAGTAGTAGACCCACCACTCTCCTCTTTAGTAGGCTGAACTATGCACATACTGAGTTATCTTAGGTACTGACACACTGTGTCCTTTTCTTCTTATTTAGTGTCAGATGTAGCAAATGGACAACTTGCACTGTTGCAAACATGACTATGATTTTTTTTTTTTTTTTTTTTTTTTTACAGGTCAAAGTTGAATGACATGATTGATGCCATTCCAAAAAGTAAAAAGAATAAACGCTGCCAGTTACACTCCTTAGACACACACAAGCCTAAACCTTTGGGGTGAGTAATAAGAATATTTTCATCTGTTTTCCTCATCAAACTGCTGTATCACTTGTTTTTTTCTCTGAACAACATTCAGGATGTTAGTGTTAAGAGGCTGCATTTGAGAAGTGGAATAATAACTCTTCCCAGCTGGCAGGATCAGAGTGTTTTAAGTTGTCTTCTATCAAACCATAGTGAAGGGTGCACAAAGAGAGTGGTAGGTTTTAAGAATTACCCTGCAAGATGACATATGTAGCATCTTATTTCCCTTCGAACAGTTTGCGCCCCCTTCACGTAGATACAAGCCAGAAAAGACTTAATAGTTAAGCTCTTTCTCCAGCCTCCAGAAGCTCTTGTTTTAGGCCAGTCATCGCTGTGTACTGTTTTTTGTTTCCTTTTTTTCCCCCTGGATAGTTGATACTATATACAAACTTCAGTTTGGAAAGTCAGTGAGCATTTTGACTGACGAACGTAAAATTAGACAGAAACCAACATGGGGTGTTTGTGGCTTTTTAGGGAGTTGACTTAGTGTGGTCAGTAAAGCTTATTGATTCAACCAGGGTTGTGGTTTTTACCAAGAATCATGTAATGTGGTAAATATAACATTTTGTAGATCGAAGATATACAAACCGTAATACCTCTGGCCAGGCAGCGCTATGGAAAAGGTCTGCATTTTATCTACATAAATTAATTGTACTACTGCTGGTTCTCTCTATTGAAACAGGTAAAGATCCCAGTTACTTGTCTTGTGTTAGTTTCAATAAATACTGAAGACCTCGCTAGATGATGATGATGATCTAGATGATGGTTTAGTTCGGATTCAAGTTTGAGAAACAAACCAAGTGATGTTTTTCCTTCTAAAACGGATAATTATACTGTCATTTGAACCAAGGCCATATCCTTATGCAGTGCTTGGGGACATGCAGCAGCAGCCTCAGTCAGACTTGCTGGCATTGTTTAAGTGTAGTTCTCTATAGTGGAGTGTTTAGCAGCTAATGAGCCAGATATTTCCCTCAGGAGTTGGTGGAGCCAAAAACCAGAGCTAAAATGAGAGGGCTTACTTAGACTTGGATTCGCCAGGTGGCCAGAAACACGACTCCTAATGAATGCTAATGTTGCTCCATATCTGCTGGATGTGTAAAAAGGTAACTGTTGCTAACAGTTTCACCATATTGTGTGTGTGTGTGTGTGTGTTTTTTTTGTTGTTTTTTTTTTTTTACAGGGGAAGCTGGATGGATGTGTGGGAGTTGATGTCTCAGGAGTGCAGGGATGAGGTGGTCCTCATTGATAGTGCTTGTCTCTTAGAGACACTGGAGACATACTTGCGTAAACACAGGTAATGTTGTGTGACTATCATAGCCTTTTCCCCCTCTTACACATGTTAAAGGTTTAAAAAGAATTGGATTAACTGCGTATTACTTTCTTTGTCCACAGGTTTTGCACCGACTGTAAGAATAAAGTGCTGAGGGCATACAACATCCTGGTGGGGGAGTTGGACTGCAGCAAAGAGAAGGGGTATTGCGCTGCCTTGTATGAGGGACTATGCTGTTGCCCCCATGAACACCACATCCATGTGTGCTGTGAGACGGACTTCATCGCTCACCTCCTTGGCCGGGCAGAGCCTGAGTTTGCAGGAGGCTATGAGTAAGTACAGGTTTAAAGAGTGAATACTACAGAGTTCACTTTCACCATTGATGAAGTCGGTTTCATTTCAGTCATCTCATGTTCCTTTCAATGTATTTATACATTCAGTTGATGATTTATTTAATTTTTTAAGACGCAGAGAGAGACATGCCAAGACCATTGACATTGCACAGGAAGAAGTCCTGACCTGTCTGGGTATTCACCTCTATGAGCGGCTGCACAGGATCTGGCAGAAACTACGAGCAGAGGAACAGACCTGGCAGATATTGTTCCATTTGGGAATTGATGCACTGCGCAAAAGTTTTGAGGTACATAACTTTTAAGCCAGTGTGTGTGTATGGTATAATTTCAAACTGATTTATCAGATGATACATGCATTATGGTTGTGTGGTAATGTATCTATCACCATGCCCCTAGATGGCAGTGGAGAAGATGCAGGGGATCAGCCGACTGGAGCAGTTTGTCGAGGAGCTGTCTGAGGAGGAGAGGGCCAAAGAGCTGAAGCAGGAGAAAAAGAGGCAAAAGCGAAAGAATCGGCGTAAAAACAAGTGCAGCTTTGACATATCTGAACAGGAGGCAGAGGACAAGGAGAAGAATCTGGATGAGGTAAATCTCCACCAACATGTCTGGGACATGAAGCTCCCATTACACATCATTCAAGATGTCTGCAGCTACACATCTGCTTGCATTTATTTAAGACCTGCCCATTTGTTGTGTTGCAGGGTTCTCTTGAGTCTGTGGAGGGCACTTGCAAGGGCTGTGGTAGCCACGATGAGGAGGAAGCCGGATGTGATGAGAGCGTCGCCACCAATGGAAGCACTTCCTGTAGCTGCCCAGACAACACCAAACAGGGTAACAATGCACACAGACTATGGCTGTCACTTTTTAACAGTCAAGTTCAAACGAATCTGAACGCAACCTATATACCGTAAGCCACACCCCCCGTATTATACTATAGTCCTTACATTTTCTCGTGTGATATCATACTGTACTATGTATCTTGACATTGTGGTGCGACTTGAAATTTGATATCGTGGCTCCAGTGAGTGTGGCAAAAAGTTGGTAGTCAGACAAGGTTGTACAGTCGCCGTTGCTGCACTCGTTTCTGGTGCCTCATTTGGGTTGCAAGCTAGGAGGTGAGTCGTCAGATTTGTTGTGGTTGTAAAGTCAGAACAGCCTCATCTTTGTTTGCCATCTACGGTGTTGAACCCAAAATACTTCCACACACTGCTTCTCCGATGCTTTGGTGTCGGTGATTATCCCATTAGCACGGCTTTGCTCACTAGTGTCCTCCATTTTCATTTACTAGCTTAGTTTACTGGTAGGTCAATAGGTCAAGCTGATAGTAAATTTTAAGAGCGTCCTCTGCTGGACGACGAGGAAAACTACTTCAAATGGTCTGTTGCACTTATAGACTATATTTTGAATTCGAACAGGTCATTACAGTTCAAATATAAAATAAAAAATGTTCCCCACGTTTCAACAAAAGTTGGGATTTTGAATTAAAAGTGACAGCTCTAACACAGACATCAGCACAAGCCATTAAACGTGTATCTATGGAGGTCCCTGCATTAACAAGACATGGCTATTTTTAGGACAAATAATGAGCTTTTTTTTTTTTTTAAATTGCATTTTTCCATGTGTTTCTCCAGATTTGTCCCCCCACAGCAACGGTAGTGACTGCGGCTACTCCTCAAGTATCGAGGGCAGTGAGACGGGATCGCGAGAAGGTTCTGATATTGCCTGCTCTGAGGGAATATGCAACCATGACGAAGCAGGTCCGGTTTGAGCAGCTCTAAGATGCTGAGGACTTACAACAGGAACCATTTCAGGGTCTTTTAAACATACACTATCGTGTCTTTAATCTTTTTTTCTCACAGTGTGTTTTTGTTTACCTTCTGCAGGAGATGAGTCAAATGCCCATCACTGTGCTGAAGACAAGGAGGAGGATGGAATAGACAGTTGTGTGGACTGCTGGCCACACTCTGAGGAAAACACTCAATGCAAGAGTAAAAAGAAGAAAAGGAAGGGCAAGGGTTTATGCAACAGTCAGGTGAGAGGACAACCTGTAGAATTCACATGCTGTATGCAGAATATTTAACGCTGTGTATCAATTAAAGTATGCACATCTCCACAGGGACAGAAAGGTGAAGTCTGTATGTCAGATGGGAACACAGCAGGCCACAGTCCACCATTATCGCACACTTGCCGAACCAAAGAAATCTATTCCTCCTTATGTGGCGATAGATTTGCCAGCATTGCACTACGGTTACCATGGACAGCACATCAGAAGAACCTCCACCTTCATGCGAGCCTTCCAGAGGCAAACATAAGTCTCGCTGAACTTCTGGTTAGTGAGAAATGTAGTTTACAAATGGACCTTGCTCAAGGGAGACAGTTTGACTTGTTATAGTAGGACAAGCACAGTTATAACTCATAACAGTAATGATAGCTCTCTTCTGTTAAGCTTTGCCAGTCAGCCATGCTAGTGAGCTATTGTGCACAGTGACATGGCCCTGGAACTGGCACACCTAAATAAAAATGTCTGCTGTATGAAAGGTCTAGTTTGTGCTTTAAAAGAATATAAAGACCTTGTATTCTTTATATTTAACCACTTTTCACTTTTGTTTTTAGTAAGAATGAATTAATAAACTGGTTTGATTGTGACTCTTACATACTCCTGTTGTGTTCTTAATGCAGGATGATTCAGAAGTGACTTCAGATGAAGAGAATTGTCTGACAAAGGATGAAATCCAGGCATTTCTAGAAAGAAACCAGTCCTTCTACAACAACCGCCACCAGTACCGACAGCTCCTGAAAGAGAAATTCACCAACTACTGCCGTGCCACTGAGCGGAGTAAGCCAGTCTGTGGAAAGTGGTTTGCCACCACCAGTGTCAACTAACTGCATTAATGGAATCCTCCCCTGGGAGAAACACTCGTGACCACTACTGCAACATCTTTAGAAAAGATTCTGAAGTACATTTGGTGTATTGTTCAGTCATTTCTCCTTTAAAGTAAATGTGATTCTTACTTTCTGTTGGTCATCTCTCTCTCTCTTTTTGCACTTGTACACAAACACACTTTTCCATCTCATTTCTTGGCCACTTTCTCAATGTAATTGTTCTCTTTGACCAAGCCTAGCTATTTGTTGTTGGTCTTCTGTAGGGTCATTGGGTAAGAGCACAGTGGAATCAGTAATCAAGCTTTGCAAGCTGTGATATTAGGGATACATTTTAGGAGTCTTACTTTTTCTTTTTTAAAGTTTTTGTTTCTGTTATGTTTCTCTGGTGACACTTCAGTGTAGTGGTAAAGGTTGTACCATTAAGTGTGTACAGAAATTCTAAATATAAAGATTTTACAGAGAATAAACATCCATTTGTAATAAGGATTTGGGTGTCATGTTAAGAGCGCAATGTGCAAAATTTACTAAATAAAGAATATTTATTAATATGCATTATACATTTGTTTTTTCTTGACCCAAGTTGAGTATATTTTGATCCTAGAAGATAAATAAATACTGGAGTTCTTATTCTGTGAGCCACTTTGTCCTGGTCTTTACCAATTAAACACTATAAACACCAGGCCAATTCACCAGACCGGTAGCAGGCTTAGTCCTGAGTCTAGAACATTGTTTGACATAGTCTGGGACTAGTTTTAGTCCTTGCAAAGAAAATGGATATTTGGGGAAAACTTCCAAAATCAGTAATGTAGTTAAGATTTTATCAAACAAAATAGGCTGTGGCTTTGTAATTTCTGAATAGTCAAATACTCAAAATATGGGCTTTAGTATCAAACTGATTGAAGGTATGTGAGGAATAGCACTGTTGATCATTTACTGTTGTTTCATCAGGTACCAGATGTATATCTGTGTAAATAATCCTTTGGGTAATTTACTGTAAATGTAAATGAATTACGTAACAAATGTACTCTTCACAGTGCCTGAAACTAAGTTCAGTAAGTGTGGGGAGTTATTGCTACGTCCATTTTCTATCGGAAACATTCTCAGTTAAACTAATTAACCAACTGGAAAGGTGTTAAATTAAACCTCGATAGTCATAGTCTCTGATACAGGGAAACCTATGATATACTCACTTAAATGTTATGACTTTCTATGTGTAAATATAATCGACCGGTGTGTGGTTCTTTTATAATCCTGTTATTTTGGTTCTGAAGAAATATTGGTTGTATTGGAGTGCACTGTAATACAGAATATCTCAGTAAGGCTTGATATCTAAAATACCATGATAGCTCTCAAATCTATTTAATTTAGTGATTATTTCCCGGCTCATATGTTTTGATTACGGGGAATACTTGGAGGTAACATGCGAAACACTTACTGTGTTGTTTTAGTTTCTTCCAGTAGGTGATGGTAGATAACCACACACGGAGAGCAATCCAGGCTCCAGGTCTCAAAAAGAAAGTGGGAGGTGATGTGAACCAAACATTTACACACGCCACAGCTCTTCATATTTCATCCAGAGGAGCGCATGGATCCGGGTTTAGGCACACTGCCCGCCGCTGTCCTGGATGCTGCACAGACTGAGACAGGAGGCAGTAGCTGCCGCTGCATCCCTCGATTTGAATTAATCGTACAGAAAACCGGTAGCTGCAATTGTGACATCTTGAACTAAGCAGACTGAGGTACAGCACAGGAGCTGTTGTTTTGTGTACAGTGCCGGTGTAGACAGTACAGGGGAGATGGAGCGGTGGAAAGGCAGAGTGGCCCTGGTGACTGGAGCCTCGGTGGGGATTGGAGCGGCTGTAGCCCGGGCACTGGTCCAGCAAGGCATGAGGGTTGTCGGCTGTGCCAGGAATGTCGATAAAATAGAGGTGGGCAATTTAATTTAATGTCATTAACAGCTGTGAAATAAGTCGGTCCGACTCATAGGAGAAGCTAGCTCTACTACAGCAACAACAAACTAGCTAACTAACGTTAACTGCTAGCTAACATTAGCTTTACAACTTCAGCTAGAAACCTTTAGCTCCAACGTTTAAAGCTATGGACACTGTCTGTTTGTGGAATGTAGCTAACGCAGCCGTTGCAGTTTTGTTTGTTGAAATTAACAAGTCAAGCATTATGTTACGTTAGGTAACCAATTTCATTTTTTAAAAAGTGCCCCATTAATTCTAATAGTTTTACAAGAATAACATATTTTACTCATATTAAATCCAAAATAACTCGATTATGGGAACAGTGGCATCACAAGAGGTGTATCGTTAAACCATTGCTAAATCAGGACTAGCTACTGTTACCAATTTTCCAAATGAATATCACAGAGATATTATTGTACCCTGATCTTCTACTCCATTCTGAGAAAGTATTTGATGGCATACAGTATCACCAAATGAGGCAAATGTGATGCTACTAAACCAGCATGACTCTGCATATCCCACCACACCTCTAATCTGTTGTAATCTCTATTATTAATCCTTGCTGGAAAATTCACTTCCTTTTTGGTTGACCTTCTGCAGTGAGGTCAGAGGTCGGAGTCAGCAGCAGCAGACCAGCATTTACAGAGCTGGCAGGGGTTCAGTATGTCTTGTCAAATGACACTTCCTTCGTCAGGTAGAGTCAAGTTACCTCAGTGCAGAGGTTTCACTGGATGGCCAGGAGTGTCTTGTGGGACACTGTAAAAAAAGTGTTGTCTGGAATGTATAAGGATGTCTGTCTTGATCATAAGTTTTAGGCTCTCTACTGTCCCTCCTTTTTTATTTAATTTTTCCCACCTAGACTTACAGCAATATTCATTTCTGCTGGGGTTTAGGACAGAAATGATCGGACACACACAAATCTTTAAGGTCAACGCTCTATTAGATTTGTAACAGAGAGCTTAAGT
Organism: Maccullochella peelii; assembly: GCA_002120245.1. Taxonomy (NCBI): domain Eukaryota; kingdom Metazoa; phylum Chordata; class Actinopteri; order Centrarchiformes; family Percichthyidae; genus Maccullochella; species Maccullochella peelii. The sequence continues at coordinate 53,383 of LKNJ01003490.1, forward strand.
CACACCCACTATGATAATAAGACAATTCCAAACATTATTTAAGTCCTGCTCTGATCCCGACTTTGAAATTAATTACTGCAGTGGTGGTTATGTTTGAACTCCAGGCGAATCTGTCGTCTGCATATTGAACCAGTGAATTTATGGCTGCAGTTTAAAAATTCATCCATTCTCAAGGTGAATATGTGAGGCAAAGTAATGCAGTGGTTGCAATTCAACTTCTGTGAGACACGCTGTGGCGCAATGACTTTGGCGGAGCATCGACTGGAAGTTAGGCACCTCCTCCAGTGCAGGTGTCAGTGGCCACTCCCCACTAGCTCTGAGGCACTGCACCTTGCTTAGCTATAATTAAGCCTCACTCTCCTCACTCCACACTTGTCCTAGCTTCCAGCATTGGGCTACAAGTACCTTGGGATCCCGCAAGCAAACGGGAACCATTAAGAGGCCACAAGAAAATCAGCCACAGCCAAATACCTCCACAGAGTAAGGCAAGTCCTGAGAAGTCAGCTGAATGGGAAGATAAGGTCCGAGCTATCAACACCTACGCCCTGCCCGTCATCAGTTTCCCCGCTGGCATAATAAGCTGGCCAAAAGAGGAGATAGAGGCCACCGATATA
>LKNJ01003491.1:0-102825 GCA_002120245.1 Maccullochella peelii
ACATTTATTTATTATTTTATTTATTTCTCTTTATATTTCCACAATTATTGTCTTATTCTTTCCCAGATTTATTCTTTTTTATGGCACTCCTATGACTCCATAACAGTTACTAAACAGTTGTTTTTGTGAACATAACCAGTAAAAGCTGTTGAATAAAAGGCTGAATCTGGGGGTAAATATATAATACAAAACATATTCATTGTTCGCCATTAAACAGACATTTCTTTGATAAAATATCTTAATTTTGCCAGTAGACATGTACCTTTATCAGAGCTTATCATGTGTCAGACCCTGGATCTTCAGACCCTGGCAACAAATATGAATGAAACACTTGATCCTGACTTTCTATTAAGGCTTGTGTGGACATACTTATTAGTGACACTGAGTTATATATATAATAATTTACTAATGAAAGCCAAGTGCTTCTTAGGATTGTGCTGATCATAAAGGAGGGAACTGGAGCTCACAGGTCATCTGTTTTGTAATTGAAATGCAAATGAACTGAGGTTTTGATGCAAAAGAAGTCTGACTTGTCACTAATAAATCATTTTGCATGTCATTAGCAATGAGAGTAGCAACCTTCAGGCATTTGTATACACTGAACTTCATCTCAACTTCGTGACCTTGAATTATCTGATATGGTTCTCTCTCTTTTATACTTTAACTATGTATGTTGTGTTGGATACAAATACAATAATGGCACAGCACAGCTGCTTTGAGTATCTACTGTATTCATCACTGTGTGTGTGTGTGTGTGTGCGCGTGCGCACGTTGCAAAACATTGTAATTGATCTCCAACGCATTTCATGCAACGTGAATAAATCATTAGAATTACTGAATGGATTGCAAGCAGCAGTCAAGACCTCTGAATGCTTTGTGTGTGCCCTGTGTGGCTATTTGAACATGGTCTTCAGAGGCAAAGAATAGTGGTGAGATTGTTTCTTAACACGAATGTCCAAGTTTGAAGTGTTCAGATAGATGTTAGGATTCCATACTCCTGTATAGGTTAAGAATATTGTCCAAGGTCTTAGCCTCATAAAACCCTTTCTAAATGCATTGGCTTCACTGAAATCCGCTGTTACCAAGCTGCTGAAAAGTTGACATTTTAAAGATACATGGTTTTACACCTCATGACATTATCAGTTTATTGTCAAAGTGGGGAGCATGGGAGAGAATGAGCTGCTTATGAATTACATTGATACATTCACTATAACATGGTTCAACATGCAGGAAAATATCTACCCCTAAATTGTCAAAGCACCAACTATCAGTCTAACTTGGATGTGTCCTCTTCCAGTTTGATGTCAGGACTGGCAGCCCTTGACGCCAAGTGTTCCAGTCGGCTTGGTCTGATCACAGTGTCTTATTACCTGTGGACCACCTTTGTGGCTGTGATAGTGGGGATCATCATGGTCTCCATCATCCACCCAGGCGGTGCAGCCCAGAAAGAGGACTCCGAGGACAGCGGCAAGGCTATCATGAGTTCTGCTGATGCTCTGCTGGACCTTATCCGGTAAGTCCACCGTAACATCCATCTGAGTGTACATTTGCACACCGTAAACAACGGATTCCTAGCTCATGATTCTAACATATGTGAGAGACAGCTGACGGCAGTCACTGCGCCAGCCAGTTTGATAGGCTGGAATAGTACAAGTTGGGCACATGGTGTTCAATTGTCTGGCTTCAAGGAAACCTCTTCACAGCCTCGAGTGGCAGCAGAAGAAGTCTGTATCATGTCAAGTCAGTGACTTCTGGAAAGGCATTGTTAGGTGCTCTGTAATTTGTTCACGTTAGGGAGAGGATGATTAGCAGAGAATAAAGAGTGCTTGGGAGGGCTACAGATGGCTACAGTGAGCCACTGTCCTCAGAAATACCACCCACTGAAAGTTGCACACAGATTACGTCTGTGCTGCAGGGGATTTGTCTTGTCGGGGTTTACAGGTAACGTATGGATCTGAATTCTGAAGAGAGGGACATACAGGAAGGGACCAAAAGAGGATGAGATGTAAGGAGACTGATCCAGTGTGTTTACATATACATGCAGTATGTTGCATTACTTTGATGATAAAGTAATCCATCCATCCAGCCATTTTCTATATCGACCCCAGCTGACTGGGCGAGAGGCGGGGTACACCCTGGACTGATTGCCAGTCAATCACAGGGCTGACACACAGAGACAGACAAACAAACAGTCACACTCACAGTCACACCTACGGGCAACTTAGAATCATCAATTAACCTGCATGTCTTTGGATGGTGGAGGAAGCTGGAGTACCCACGCGGACACGGGGAGAACATGCAAACTCCACACAGAAAGGCCCTAGAACCCTCTTGCTGTGAGGCGACAGTGCTAACCACTGGACCTTAAGAAGAAATAAGAAATAAATTGTAATATTCTGGGGTGAAAGGCTTAATGTTTCAAAAATAACTCAAATATAGAATTGTGTGTATATGAGTAAACAGGTGAGAGCAGTGTGTCAGCTTATGTGTCCAAATGAGGGCTGGAGAGGATCTGAAGGTATACAGGGTTCACCATTACTGTGAAATTAGTTTGGCACATCAGCACCACATTATTATTAAAGAAAGAATGAAGGGTCAAAATCAAAGCAGCAGAGGCCAAGCTATCCTGACTTTTAGTCCCTAGTTTGGTTTAAGATCCAAAAATGCTGGATGCCACACTTCCCCATAATGCAGCTCAGTAGGTTAAATGACCATGTCTTTCCAACTTCATGCTCCTAGTTTATAATGCAGGTTTCCTGTTAACAATATGTGGTCTCTAAGCCTAAGCTGAGACAACTAATGACATTGTCAGAGTTATTTTCTCAGACTAGTCAGTTCCCTGCAGAGCCACTGAGGACATTACACAACTGTATCCACAGGCTGAGTAGTGCTCCTCATGACGAGTAAACTAAACCTCATGTGAGTTCCCTTTAAGGGCATTGCATGGTTGGGCTTGATCAACCCCAATATTTTCACCCCCACCTCCGACAAATTAACACAAATTAGATGTCATTGAATTTCTGTGACGTGACATTTATAGCACGTCCAACATGTTATATCCAATATGTAAGAACAGAACAATACAAAGGAAATACATGTAGTGTACGCACAGCATGTTCCCATGGAAATATTTCTGCCGTCATTCTGACATGTGTGGCATGCTGTCAACAAAAAGATGGGAACACAAACAACAGCTTTGCATACGAGACAAACCTCCTGAGATTCCAGATGGCACAGTAGGGGTGGTTTATTGTGGAAAACAACGTGTTACTTACAGTATATGTTAGTCTATTGTTTTAGGGCTATCAACGATGCATGTTCCCAGTACTGCAGACAAACTCTCATGACCAATTAAAAGTGACAGATAACCTTGTCTGTAAGCTCATCAGTCTTTTACTTTCTTACCAATCTCGGAAGCCATCGGCTATCGTCTGTTGGCGATTTAGCCTCTGGGGATAACGGCCAATGTCTCTGGGTTTCCGGTGTAGCTAGCGTATATCTGGATAACAGATATCCGGACCAAGACTTCCTCTTCCATGCGCCGATCATTGTTTACAGTCCAATCAGCAATCTCGTAACCCATTGGATATCGTCTGATGACAATTTGAATGCAGATAAATTCTAGGTAATTCTAGCTAATCTCTAAGATTGCATTTCAGCCAATATGTTCCGCCTCTTTTGCTCTCCACACGGACTGTTTACCTGCGTGCAACCAAAGCCTGCTCAAACGTGATTGGTCAATACTACTCGGACTACATACCAAAATCTTGTCCCTTGCCTACAGATTCTGCATTTATATACAGATATCTCTTTATAGAGATTACTTTCTTACTGATCCATGTTGCTAAATATGACAGGAAACACTGTCTTCGTAAGTAATGACACCTTTCTAGAGCAGATGTCATCCTCACAGCATCCTAGTTTTTCAGACTGTATGGATTTACCACAAAGACCGCAGAGACAGGATTAAAAACATTGGTTGTCTTAAGCTTTTCAGTTCCCGTATTATGGGATGACTTCATTGTTTACTAAAAAAACATTTAATCTTCTTTAATAGAAGATGCTACCCAGTTTCTCAGACCCAGTATCAGTAAACAGGACTAGTGACGGTCACCTGTCATACATTGTGCCTCTGCAAGTATTTGTTTGGTAGTCTAATCCAAGCATTTTATTTTGTGCTGTTGGTGGAATAATGGGGTGAGTCCAGGCCATTAATCAGACGTCACTGAGCTGTGTAGGCAGGTTGAATGGATCAGCAGGTGGCCTTAGGAATGCAGTCAGTATAAACTCTAAGCCTGTTTGGTGTTGGGCAGATAGCGCACAGTGGGTTTATCAGTGCTTTTTGCTCACTGCTGCTGGAAACTAGGTCGATGTAGTCAAACCAAAACAATGAGCTGAAAGAAAATAAAACGCTCTGTAGAGCTGAAGTGAACTGCAGAGTCGCGTGGTAATTCTCTAAGGCAACCCCTTAACATTATACATAGTCATACATTTTCTCCATTGTTAATATTATATTGTTATATTGTTAAATATTGATTAGTGCAGCTTTAAGTTAAATTCTATTTTACTGTGGGTCTCCTGAATTAATCCTCACAGGTATTTTCTAATAGGGCTAGTAGTGGCTGTGTGTCTTTTGTATTAAATTAACACTTGTATAAAAGTTACTATGTCATTTAGTGCACAGGACCAATGTTCTCATTACATCTACATCTTTATTGCACATTTATTAGTACTATACATTAAGTATGCCTAGCTGGTGGCCACATAGTTTATAACTGTGCTAGAACGAGTTATGCTAAATTAAGAAATGCTTCCCAAGACTTGCCATTTCACCAGTATTAACATAAAGGGTGGTTAGAAAAACAATTGTCTGAGATTTCGAGAATAAGTCATAATATCACAAGAAAAACAATCTGAGAAAAAAAGTTGCAATATTTTGAGACATAAAGTCATAATATTTCAAGAAAAAAGCTGTAATATGGCTGATTAAACATCTGTGATTTACATCTCTTCCTCTCTGTGTTCTTACTACATGTTAATGGGGACATTTTTTAAATTCTGTTATTGGCTGTAAATATGGCTGTATGTTTCCATGATAAGTACTAATTTGCAATAAAATTGTGTTAGTAATGTTGCCACAAAGTCATTGGGTGTTTTGGCATTTTACACACAAGACACTTCAATCTGTAGCATCCAGCTGTGGGCTGATCAGTCCTCAAATAGTCTTCTGTGCCCAAATGGCTAGTTTATGCTATTGTACTTTTCAGGTACATTAGTTTTCTTTGGTTTTATGTGTCAGAAGTTTTGTGTGGCTTCATATTGTTCTGACAAGTATCTCCATACCTCATTTGACTCGACAATCATTTCAAATGTCACCAGGGGTAAGATCAAAACAAGGTCTAATTTGGGTTTGGGGATAAAACTATGTCTGTGCGTTGTGCAGTGGTGGCACTGAATCTCCAGAACACTCAGCTTTGATCTAAGGTCTATCTATTAGTCACTGGATACAAGACAAGAAGGGTTTTGGATACATTTTCATACATGTATCAACAGAGTTTCTCTGATTAAGGTCAAAGATAATATTTTTGGTTGGGTCTTAATGAATAGGGTCTTAATAAATATGTTTTTATCTGCCTACTTTTAGGAACTCAAATGTGTTTGGTTTAAGTGCTGATTAAGATCTTGTTCAGATACCGTTAGCACTTTATGGTTTGCCTGTATTTTAGAAATAGGGTATTTTATTGTATTACCGTATTACAGTAACTTTAGTAGTGGAGAGGAGGGTTATGAATTCAGTGAATTGATGTGATGTCAGTTACAATAATAACTATCTAAAGTTTGCTAACATTAGCATTGCTAACATAACATGTAAGGCTGTAGCAGCCCTGAGTGTATTGAATTGTGTTGCATTTTATTGCTAATGAATTTAACTTTTAGTGTGTAAGAGGAAGAATGTGTTATTTCTCCTTTCAAAAGTTACATAGCCTCGCTTTAAGTGGAATACTTAAGTTCAAGCTGTTCAGTTATAAATATAGGGTCACACCTTTGTGGGCAATTAGGTTTTATTTTGTACAGCTGTGTTGTTGATGGTAATTTCAAGTCAGGAGCAGAGATAAAATGGTCTGCCTGAGCCATTATTGTCAGACCTGATCGTATCCTAGCATATCATATTTTACACATCCCCCTCTCTCCAAACAGCAGGGTGTCTGGTGGGTGGAGTGCAGTGGATGGCTTTTAAAATGACTTTTTGGAAAGCAACTCCATAGTTCCGTGGGATAAAAGTTAAAGTTTAGGTTGGGCAACTATGGCTATTTGGATATGGTTAGAACGAGGTTTTGGTCTTAGTTAAATAAACCCAATTTCACTGAAAATGAAACAGTCTCACAGCAGAAACCTTTCAGCTATTGTTTCAGTCAAATGAAACTAAATAGAATTAAATTGTAGAATTGTATTATTCTAAATAAGGAACATTTCTGTAGGCTATTGCACAACTTCAGCAACTGCAGTCAAACAGACCAGCAAGCATACAATTTATTTCAGCAAGATTTGATTTGTTTAGACAAGAGGGTAAGTGTTACTGGATTGTATCAAATTACAGAGAAGGAGAATTTTTTTTACCCTGGAGCCACGATAGAATGATCTCATTTTATTGTTTGTTTTCATTATGTTTTTTGTATAAATGAATAATTATGTCTCCTGCCACCACCTCTCCTAGAGAGAGGTTACAGTGTGAGAGCGGCACTGTTCACCACTGCAGCCTCCTGCTCTGTGTTAGCTATGCTAGCTTGTCCAAAACACTGGGATGTTTAATAGTTGGAACCTGCTAACTAAGAGTCATTTGTCATTCATTTACACCAATGCAAGAACATCTAAATTTTAAAACATCTGAGTTCTCTTCAGCTTTGTAGTGAAGAAGGATCTCATTATATGAAAAGGATAAAGCAATGTATAGTGTTGTATAGAGACAAAACCTAGTATACCGATATTAACACTTAAACTGATGGGAAAAGGTCTTTTTACCCCAAAAGCATACAGTATCTAATTGTTTGCTTGCATTCTTATTGTTCAATCTTTTTGGACCAGTACCAGAACAGTAGAGTGTTTTAATAACTGTGTATCTTTGCCTTGCAGCAACATGTTCCCTTCTAATCTGGTACAGGCCACATTTCAGCAGGTAAGACCTTTGATATCACACAGCACTTTCAAACACAAAGGCTTTTTTAGGACCTAAATGCAGGTCTTTTTCTGCTTCTGTTTCTATTCCCTGGCAACAGTATCGAACGAGTAGCCAGTACATCGTAAAATCCAAGCCAACAGTGAGTCAGGCCCAATCTGAGTCCACCACACGGCGAGCGCTCATCTACGGTATTCAGGATGATAATGGAACTGACATTCAGAACTTCGCCCTTGACCTGACTCCACCTCCTGATGTGCTCATACGCACTCGGGAAGGAACAAGCGATGGAATGAATGTCCTTGGAATTGTAATTTTTTCTGCCACCATGGGTAAAAACCTGTATTATTCTTCTCGGGATTCTAATGAGTACCTTTTGGAGTAGAATTTATCAATAAATATTAAAATGCTTTCATTTACATTTTAAAGATTCTGCTGTATATTTTCACAGGTATTATGTTGGGAAGGATGGGACCAAATGGCAGCGCCTTGGTAAACTTCTGCCAGAGCCTGAATGAGGCCGTCCTTAGAATTGTTGCCATTGTTATATGGTATGGATTTCTTTAAACATACTATTTTACTTTAGGAAGCTATAGACAGGTTTCCCTTTTACAAACCAAAACTTCTTTGCTACATGCCACACTGATATCTGTCGGCTTTAGCTAGCTAACATGACAAGTGTAATTACAGTGATAATGCTAAGCCAGACTACACAAAGCCAGTGTTGCCAACTCTCATGCTTCTGGCGTGTGACACACGCTTTCACGTTCAGTCTCACGCTGCCCAAACAGTTCTCACACCAAAACACTGTGACAGCAACAGAGATGAACAGGCGAACGTACGTACTGTTGGTTACCTACGGTAACCCCCATTCTATGAGTATGGGCTCTTACTCTGTTTGGTCCGCGATATGTGCGCGATGCTTATTGCGTGTTGATCGGCACAAAACCCTGCGTGGAGCCCAGCAGGCGATCAAGCAAGTCAGTGAGTGAAAGAGTGTGTGTGTCCAATCAACACGGCGATAGGCATCACGCACATATCGCGGACCAAACAGAGAGTATTTTAAGAGCCCATACTCATAGAATGGGGGTTACAGTACGTAACCAACTACATACGTTCGCCTGTTCATCTCTGTTGCTGTCGCAGTGTTTTGGCGTGAGAACTGTTTGGGCAGCGTGAGAGCGTGAGACTGAATGTGAAAGCGTGTGTCACACGCCAGAAGCGTGAGAGTTGGCAACACTGATGTATGAACGTTAGCAGTAGAAAAAAGTAACGTAAGCATATATGAAATTCCTGCTGTTTGCCTACAGAGGCCCCCTCTCTCTGGATATTAAAAACATTAACATGTACCGTTAAAAAAAAAAAAAAACTGTAAAACTNNNNCTTATATATATATATATATATATATATATATATGACATTCCTCCTGTTTATGTGCTGCACAAGTTAAGAAAACAGAGGCTCCTTATTCTGAATATGGGTAACGTTAGCATATGATTTAGTTCATATTTAATTCATCATGTATTTTTAGTATATATTGGGTGGGGTGGGGGGTTCATTTCTTGGGATACTACTTTTGCGATCCTTGAAGTTTATGGTTTGTTTTCTACCCCCCACTAGCGTGCGCATTTCATGATGACGTTGCATGGAAACCTGTCTATAGGTCAACAAACCTAACAGTTGTATAACTTATTTAAGACTTCACAGCCACTGTTGCTGACTTTGAGCCACTTCTCGTCCTGCCAGGTACTTCCCGTTTGGCATCGTGTTCCTGGTGGCTGGTAAGATCCTGGAGATGAGTGACCCCTCAGCCATGGGGAAAAAGCTGGGTTTCTATGCCGTCACTGTGGTGTTTGGTCTGGTGTTGCACGGCTTGTTCATCCTGCCTGCCATGTACTTCTTCATCACCAAAAAGAGCCCCATCGTTTACATTCGGGGAATCCTGCAAGCTCTGCTCATCGCCCTGGCAACCTCTTCCAGGTAAAGGAAATTACTGCAGAGAGAACAAACTCAATTGATTTAACTCGGATTTTGTTTGTGTGTGTTATGGAAAGAAAATATCAGTAAGTGACATTTATTTTCTCATGTGTGAATGAAAATGATATATATATGACATATATCCTTTCTTTTCCTATCCATTTACTGGAACATTACCATGGAAAGCCTCAAAGGGACGTTGGGAGATCAGAAAACATCTGGTGTGTGTGGGAAGAGATGGGAATGTAAATGAGCATTCCACACATTTGATTAGACTGGCACCTATCCATTTGTGTGTTTGTTCAGGTCTACATGTGTGCATGCACATGTTGTTGATAGTGTGGGATATAGCTTCTTTGTATAAACTTGACTTGTAAATTGAAATGACAGTGTCAGCGTTTTTACATGTTTTATCTTGTTCACATAAGCAGACATTATGTTCACTGTGGTAGATTTCGGACTGGTTTCATTTTCAACCCATACAGAAATTAATGAAAGCCAGCAGGGTAGGAAAGCGGCAAACTGAAAATCTAAAACACAACATCATGCTTTGGAAAATGCTCCTCAGCAATGTAAACACATAAAAACTTTGGCATGGTCCATTACATTCAATCGTTGTTCTTGTGACAGACTGCAGAAGGCAGTATGTATTCAGGTGAACACAGTATTTAGTGTTTTTTAAGCCAAGCCAAAGCCAGAGTAATTGCCTGCTGCAGTGACCAGCCAGCTCAGATCAGTAAAAAGCATCTGCTGCATTCCGAATGTCTTTATAAACATTATCGCATCTTTTCTCGTTCATAAGAGTTGCAGCTGTTTCTTTCACCAACACGATGCCGCTCGTTAACATGCATGCCCAGGAGAAAATAGGAGGTGGTTATGTTGCGATTTTTTGCCTGACCTTTGAATGTTCTGAGCTCTCTGCTATGTTCTCTGTCTTCCTCAGCTCTGCTACTTTGCCTATAACCTTCAAGTGCCTCTTAGAGAACAACCACATTGACCGCCGCATCATCCGTTTTGTGCTTCCTGTGGGCGCTACCATCAACATGGATGGCACCGCTCTCTATGAGGCTGTGGCAGCAATATTCATCGCTCAAGTTAATAATTACGAGCTGGACTTTGGCCAGATCATCACCATCAGGTCAGTGGACCGTGTACCGTCTGCGCTTCCAATCTCATTAACATGGAGATCATTGGGATTTTAAAGCAATGATATGAACGACAACAAATCCTTTACACTGAATAGCAGAAATACATTATAACATATATATGTCTCTGTATAAAATATCCACTTCGATTTTTTGTGTCTTCTGTGATTTTCTGACCTGATTAGTTGCAGCACAGATGTAGGAAGATGTTTCTCACCAGTTTAAAAATGCTAGTTTTAAACATGAGACATAAGCAGAGTGAGAAAGTAGAGATTGATGATGGATCTGAGGTTCCTTGCTCCTTATATGAGCATCAGTTAACAGTTTTTGAGTCATTCCTACAATGTACCATCAAAAATGGGAACATATCAAACACAGCAAACAAGGGTGAGCTTACCCTGCCTCCAATTAGGCGCAGAAGAGCCAGCAATTGCTACCAAGGTCCTGCCCTTCATCAAGCAATCCAAGAAATCACAGTAAACATATCGAAGGTCATTGATGAGCAGCTGAACCAACTTTTGGATTTTCCTGTAAATATATTGTAGCTGAAAAACTTCAAAAAAGAGCCATTGAACCCAAGGATTGAATCTCTTAGTGGAGAAAGCCTCTGACCAGGCTCAGCAGTGGATACAGGTGATTCACAAGGAGATACAGAAGATGGCTGATCATCTCAAGGCAGGAGGAAGAATGTATTGATGAATGTCTTACCTTGGGCAGCCAGACTGTCTTCAGATGGAACTCACAGCAGGGCGCATTAGAATTGAGATCATGCTACTTCTATAGCCAGGACCAAATAAACATCCCAGGCCTGTATGATATCGCAGACATCTGCAGACAAAAGCATTAGAATTTGCAAGCAATGAAGTACACTTACCGTCTTTCAAAATCATACTCAGACTCCATTGTGCTTTAAATGTCAAGCAAACAATGATATTCATTGTGTTACACACTGTTCTGTATGTAAGAAATTCTGAGAAACGAACGGGAAGGAATCAGAGAAGAGATCTTCTGATCTTCCCAGTAGACGTTATCACCAATGCACACAAGGAAAACCTGTTAATGTTACGGTGAATCTCCAATGAGGCTCCCACAGTGTTTGGCTGGCATAAATACTAATGGAGCATATTCGGTTTCTGACATGCCCTGGTGCATTCAAGACCACATCTTTTACTGTTGTGTTGTGATAATTAAATCCCAAAATTATATATTTAGATGTACCTTTACCTACCGATTTTGTGTTTTGTCCAACAGTTGTCAACTTACCCTAAATTTACCACTGTATGTTTTTTTATATAATTCCATATAGGAACTGTAGATTGAAACTATCAGCTTATCTCTCTATGAGAAGAGCCATGTGGCCTTGATAAACCACCATATCCCAGTCACGCCACTTCTGGACCTTTGACCCCCTCACCCCCACTCTACCTCTGGATCTCAACCTCTGGATCTGCACCAGATATCAGATGTACATCAACATGTAGTTCACTCTCCACATAATCTCTACTGTTATGCACTCTCCTTTACCATCAGAGATTTAATCAGTAAGTAGTTGGACAGTGGCTATGGAGACATTGTTAGTTTATTCTATTGTGAACAAACATTAGCATGACCCTAGAGGCCAGGCTCATCTTTAGATTCCATCCCAAGAACAAATTGAGACTAAGAGACTTCATTAATTGAATCTAGAGTGTATGTGCTCAACCTTCTCTTCGAAATTCTCATAATAAGTCATTGCTGTAAACATTTATCAAAACAACCTGCCCCCTTTCTGCTGCTGCCCACAGGGAAAGTAGGGCAGCTCAATAAAAGATTGTCTCTGAGAACACAGGTAGTAAAGGAGGGTTGAATTATGTTCCAATTAAGATTTCCTCAAAGTAAACATACAACACCAAAAAAGACCAATATGTGGATTATGTTGTATGGATTTCCCCTTAAAGCCACTACGTGCAGAATTTTATATGTCATTACAATTTCTTTTAAATTATTCTGATGACACGTGTTTGTTTGTAGAAAAATTGGGCAACTGCAGTGAAAATGTGTCTTTGTCTTTCAGACCATCTCAGTGTTCCTGAGTATGATCCTGGATTAGAGTGGAATTGGATGCATTGTAGTGCATTGCTGTCTGCCCAGTGCCTAACCCTATGGCCAGACACGAGGGTTGGATATTGGATGCTAATGCTTTTAAATGTCTTTCTTTTTACAATTTCTGCACATGGCAACTACGGTATGGTACAGTTAGGCAAAGATAATGGTTATGGCAAATAAACTATGGTTATGAATGGTTAGGTTTAGGCAACTAAAACAGTTGGTTACGGTTAGGGAAAGATTGTGATTACAGTTAACAAAACGTATTTACTTACTTAATCCTCTTTGTCCGCTGTGAGACACAGGGCCCCAATGAACTCCCTCCATTGTTCCCTATCCTTGGCAACATGTTGAGCATACCCCCAAATTAGGTTCATATTGGCTGGCTCGTCCATCACAGTTCTTGTGTTCCAAGTCATTTCTGGTCTTCCAGGCTTTCCTTGCCTTTGAGGAGTCCATCTCAGCGCAACCTTTGGGATGCCATCTGTCTCCATTCAAAGAACACGGCCCAGCTATCGCAGTCGCCTCTGCCTTATTTCTGGGATGGTGTTCTTGCTTTTGGTTTTTCTGTATAATTCCAATGTTGTGATTTTGTTAGGCCAGAAGATGCCTTTAACCTTCTCAGGCACCCATTGTGGAATGCCTCATTCTTTTTTATGTCAGCTTTGGTCTCCCGCTGGCATTCAACGTACAACAGGATGGACTTGACGTAACTCATATATAGATGGACCTTTGGTTTTAGATATTGCTTGGGTTTCCAGATATTGAAGAGTTTAGAGTTCTCCACAAATTCAAGTGGCTCACTTGATTAATGGACATCACCTGAGTTTGGAGATGTGGATGTTGAGACCTTAAAGTTAATAAAACAGGGAACACTAATTGCAAGTCTGTGATGGGACACGAATCATCCAATATGGACAGAATTCCTAGGATACTGGGCTGGGCTGGTTGAGTATCTTTGATACTGCCACTAAAGGCAGCCAAAGTCAGACATTTTCAAATTCTATACAGAGAGGCTTTAACTCTGGGAAAGTATTTGCCTATGCATCAGGCACATTCCCTGGCAAAATGGCAAAACATTTAAAGACAATCAGGTATCACTACATTTCTAGAAAATAAAATATAGGGTTGGAGTACCATGAGAGAGTAAAATAGATGGATAGACAATTGAAATTGAAAAAGATGAGTGGAGATATACCTTTGTGAAAAAGGACTGAAAATAGAATTTCCTTGTGACCTTTAGTTGAGTATTGGCCTCTCATTACATCCCACAGGAACCACTGTTGAGGGTCAACAGCCTTTGGTTCTTTTCAGTTGTTACATTACATACAGTTCATAGTGTTTGTGTTTATTAACTGACATCAGGTTTCTCTCTGTAATCATACCGACTTCCTAAATCTCCAGTATCACAGCCACTGCAGCCAGTATCGGTGCAGCAGGGATCCCTCAAGCCGGACTGGTCACCATGGTGATAGTGCTAACATCCGTCGGGTTGCCAACCGATGACATCACTCTCATCATTGCAGTAGATTGGGCATTGTAAGTAGCATGTGTGTTCAATTCCATCGCTTTTGTCGAACAGATCCAAACTAATCATACCATGGTAAAAACACATGAGCCCCATCTTCTTCATCTCCTGTTCATTTGGCCTGAAATATTTCAGGTTAAAGTTCAGCTCATTCATATTCGCTCTCAAATATCTTTCTCCTCTACAGAGACAGATTCCGCACCATGGTGAATGTAATGGGGGATGCTTTGGCCACAGGCATCATGGCGCACATCTGCAGGAAAGACTTTATGAAAGAGGGAGATGGGGTGAGTTTTAATTGTGGCTTCAGTCCTGAAAGAGTTCTTTTGCACACCTGTGACACAATTACACACAAACGTTTTGTCATTAAAAGTGTACTTCAAAACATAGCAAAGGCTAATTCTGAATGATCATTTGACTATTATCAAAGGTTGGAGTCCAGTGTGCTGTCAATACTACTTCCTGAAACTGAAAACCACTTTACTTTTTCTGTTTCTTTAAATGTCAGAGCTTTTGCTAAACACTCCACAATAGCAAACATTTAGGAAGGAAGGATGTTTTTTGTCTGTAATTATAAATTAAACATCTTCAAAATACAATGTAAAAATATTTATTAATGGGGGAAACAACATAAAATTCGGGCTGTCAGTCACTGTCCAGCTCCTTTCAACATGTTGCATCCTTTTCAGCTGACTATTTCCTTCCTGACATGCTTTCATTTTTTTTCTTCTTCCTGCTTCTCTTCCTATGACCCTGTTGGCCCCCAGGTACCTTTGATCTGCGAAACCAAACCCGCAATGAACAATCCTCCTCTGATGAACTGTCAAAACAACAACGGCAATTACCGGCCCCCTTCTTCAGGGGTCAAACACAAACTTATTCCTTCCGACGTGGCCCGGCTGATGCAGCTGGAGGAGGGCGTCAGGCCGCCTTCAGAGAGGAAGAAGCCCCCGATTCCCCCGAGGCACCTGAAGAAGAGCAAAGAACACTGCACCATTGACATGAATGGTCTTGAGACCAACGTATAGCCTCCTCCTGGAGCTGGATGTGTTGTCTGTGTAGATGTGCTGATCAGAACCTCGGACCAAAGGACACCTGTAGAGGAGGGACAACCCGGCCAGGTTCCTCTTCATCTCTCAGCTTATTATGGGGTCAAAACTCAAGGACAAGATGTCCTGATAAGAGGAAAGCCTTTTAGTGGGGAAACTGTTGGTTTATCATCATTATAGCAGTGAAATACTTTCTGTAAGACAGGACAAGCATGACACAGACAGTGGAATTTATGACACCAAAAGGACAACAGTATGATTTTATTCATAAAACTCGTCCTTGCTGTGGACCTGCAGCGTGAGCTCGCACCTAAACTCCCAGACTCTGAACACAGGTGTGAGTACTTGCATTGATTTAACTGATTTCTGTTTGATATCTACATTTTATATGATTTTTTTTTTTTTTGTATATGCATTAATAAGACAAGTTGTTTATTATATTTTATACTACTGCAAGAAAGTCCAGTCGTTTGCATCATATCAGAGACAAGACAGGATAGCAAGTGTCTGGTTTGAGCTAAATGATCAGGAGGCAAAGTGAAATGCCCTAACTGTTTAATTTTGCCTTAACAAAGCTGGTGGTGCTAGGCTGACACCAATGACAGGGAAGAGAGGACTGAAGAAGAAGATCAGAAACTTTACCTTCCCTTATGGTCATGTTGCAACTTTAATAAGCAGGCAAAATAGAGATTTATATAGTATATATATAAACTATACAGTATACATAAATATATATAGTTTATATAGTATAGTATAAAGTATTTGAACAGCCTCAGGAGCACTTTAATTAAACGTTCCTGGCACTTGAAGAGCCTAAGAACAACCACTGGTAATTCAACATAGACAAAGAGGTACTTGTTTGTTGGTTGAGTGGAATTTTTTGCAACTATTAGCAATATATCTAACAAGATCTGAACATGGAGACATGGTCTCACAGCTTTTCTACTGTATTAGCAGAAAAGCTACTGACATAACTTTTCATTATTAATATGCGCTGAAGGTTAAAGGCTAGGCTAAAGGTTAGGCTTAGATGTTTTCACGTCTGTCTTAATACAATAGTCATATACCCATGTATGTGGAAAAAGTTATTTGGTCACTGTACTCATTCCTCCTGTGCATACTGGCCATGAAGTGATTGGGCCCCAAAATCCTTTGTTCATTCATTTATTGCTCATTCATATTATAGACAGTCAATAGTAAAATTTTAGACACTTATGTATCATCATCATTGTACGTCATCACTGACAGGTGTAGTGTCACAGTCAGGGATGCATTATAAGAAGATATTCTAAAAAATGTTATGCAGCTTCTACGTTGTACAGTCCACTGCACATGTGCAGTAGACTTTACATTGGGATGATGTCACGCAAACAAAAACTACCTCTTTTTTAGGCTCTGGGAAAGTTTTACAAATATAAAACCTCCATGGATTAAGAATTCATAATATACATAGTAATTATATGACCTTCTTTGCAGTTGGAGGTGTACTGTACTGTAAACAGTTTTACAAACATCTCTTTTACAACAGTGGTCTATGGGGAAAGTGCTTTTTGGACGGCAGTGGATATTTTCATTGCAATATGAGTGGCGGTGCCATATATATATCCAGCTCTATTAATATATCCACGATCGCAATAGAATAATTTTCGTCTATAAAATGCAAAGCATCGCATTGTGGGCTTGCTAGCAGAAAATGGTGTACATGCCATGGACACTACTTTTTTCATTCTGACACTCAAATAAAATGGGGGATGGTAAATTTAGTACACTATATAGTTAATCATTGGACAGTGTTTCCTTGCTAAGCTGCTGCAGCAGGATACGTCTTGGTAGGTGATGTTGTCAGTACACTTTACTACTCAAAGTGTACTCAGACTGACTGTGAAGTTTTTGCTTCACTTCATTCGTATGAATTTAACCACTGTTTTTGGCACACACATTAGCTGTAGCTAGATAACAACACGCTCTAACTATGTATGTGAAGCGTGTTTGTGTCACGTGTGAAGGTAAGTGGAGGACCCAAGCGCAGACCACGTAGGCAGGAGTATTTCAAAAGGTTTATTATTGCTCACAGGTTAAGACAGGCAGGCAGGCAGGGAGGGAGCACGCAAGACATGGAGCACACTGAACACATGACGTGCACAACAACAATGAGCCAACAGGGCATGAAGGGAAACACACGTATATAAAGGGAAGAGACTAACAAGGTAATCAACACAGGTGGGTAACTGAACACAGGTGCAGACACTTGGGGCAGGGACACAAGGCGGGAAGACACTGGGAACACAAGACCAAAACCAAACTAGAAAACAACACAGAGTCCGGATCATGACAGTTTGTGTGTGTGAGACACCTTAGACTGGGAGTTCAAAACTAGCCAGGAGCTCCAGCAGTTTGCCTTATTTTCCTCCATATGCTCTTAAATTTCCCGCACAAAGGGAGAGAGTTTTGCGCTTTGAAGAATGTAAATTTGTAAATTTACAATGGAAAAGTAAAATATCCACTTGATTTGGCTAACTCAGACTGCTGAAGCCACAAATTAGCTTTCGCTGTACTTTAGAAAACAGTTTTGCATGGAAATTTTCACCTAACATTGTTTTGGTGGTTTTGACCGCTGGAAGTTTGTGTAGCCTCTAATTATTCACCTCAGAAGGCTAACTGTTCAGACTTAAGTTGTAGCTAGCTAGCAATGTATGCACTAACTGTGTGTGTGTGTGTCTGTGCTGTGTTTGTGCGACAGCTCAGGCTATGATCTCAGAAGTCGCCAGGCACTGGTTCTTTCTGTTCTTTTCCTCCACTTTGTAGGCAATCCATGCACAGTATGATCAGGAGGAAATATTGTGAGTATTGTATTAAGATAGACTTGGAAAAAATCTGAACTATCCTTTAAACCTGAATGTTCACACATGCAATTTCTTTATGGTATATCTCTTGTCACATAAGGCTTCAATTTACTCTAGTCAAATACTAGGTTACATGTATTTTGTCATTTTTCTTCTCAGTGTTTCAGCAGTGACACTGCCCTGCTGAAATATTGATCAGATGTTCTGGTGAATGTTAGGAAACGCACAGTCTTCTTCAGCCTTTTCAAATAATTTATTGCTGTGTTCAATTACTGTAT
Source organism: Maccullochella peelii (assembly GCA_002120245.1). Lineage (NCBI taxonomy): Eukaryota > Metazoa > Chordata > Actinopteri > Centrarchiformes > Percichthyidae > Maccullochella > Maccullochella peelii. Next base: position 18,080 of record LKNJ01003491.1, read on the forward strand.
ATATGACAATAATATACTGCTGTATGTGAAAGTGACACTGTATTCATAGCAATATAGTGAGTGTAATAGGATGAGTATTTTCAGTGTCATTAAAAAAAATTTATATCTTTTTAAAAAAAAAAAACAACAGGAATGGACTGAAGTAGCAGCAGCATGGATTGAAGCTTCAGATATGTTGAAATTGCTTTTTATGTTAGCACATGGCAAAAGAATAACATAAAAATGATCCACAGTGTAGGTAAATTACTGCTTACATTTAGAGTATTGCTGTCATTCCAATACCTCACTGGCTGTGTATCTGTCACTTTTCAGCACCTTATGAAGGATTTGAGAGTAGTGCTAAAACCGTTCTTTCAGTTCAGTTAGTCAAGTAATATAAATCATTTTGATTATCATAAATCCATCCATTATCTATACGGCTTATCCTCGGAGGGTCGTGGGGGAGCTGGAGCCTATCCCAGCTGACATTGGGCGAGAGGCGGGGTACACCCTGGACTGGTCAATCACAGGGCTGACACATAGAGACAGACAAACATTCACACCTACAGGCAATTTAGAATCATCAATTAACCTGCATGTCTTTGGATGGTGGGAGGAAGCCGGAGTACCCGGAGAGAACCCACACAGACACGGGGAGAACATGCAAACTCCACACAGAAAGTTTTGCAATTTCATCCCGTCACAACATTTTAATAAAAAAGACAGTCAACAATGTCACCCAACACGGAAATACTGAACTCATGATCAAATGTTGTGTTTCGCCGTACGTGAAATATGTGCATCACATCCAGTGCGTTAATGCATCATTTCTTGTGAATCCCTTGTGTGTTGATACTTACTTTGTATTCCACCCATAAGTGGACTCAACAATAAAAACTGCTGCTGTACATAGTAACACAATTACAGAAAGCAAATACAGTGAATGGCTGATGCTAAAAAAGGCAGGCCATACATGTTATCAAAAATGGTGCTTGATATAATGAACATTTTAAGGATTGTAATTTTAAAGCTCTGTTATTTTTTTCTTTTCTATATAATTATAAATTTAATGCTTCAGATTTTTGGATTGTTGATCCGACAAAATAAGCAATTCGAAAAATGTGACATTTTGACATGACAGAGATAAACCAATTACTTGAAAAAATAAGCGATAGATTAATCGATAATGAAATTGAATTGCAGCCCTGTTTGAGTGTTTCATTCAACAGTTTGAGATTTCTTAGGCTTCGTTGCTTTCAATGGGAGTCCGACTGCTTATCTTGCTACCCTTAAAACACAAATTGTTTCACAGTATCTCTAAAATCACTTTTTTAAGCCAGGGACACACTAACAAAATGACATAAAGCAGAGAAAGACGCACACAGTGTGAACAACATCTGTCCTTTTTTACTCTACTTACATTTTTGGTATTGATTCTGAAATATTTAGATGGTAAAATTCACATTGACTTTTGTGAATGCATTTTGTAGAATAAAGCACAAAAACACAATTAGATGATAGGTGTTGCATGTCAACAGTCAAAAACAAATATTAAAGCTCAGATATAAAAGATACGCAATACTAACCAGCCCAAAGTAACGTCATCCGGTATCCTGCACCAGAAATATGCAACTCAGCACAATACAATAATGGACCTGGGAAATGACATTCACAGGTTCATTCCCATTTAAACACAATGCAGTCCAATGTCAATTTAATTGAGCGTGTCTTATGTGTCCTGCTCCTCCTCCACCTCCTCTCTTTTAAAGGAGAGGTCGGTGTTTCCCGTGCCAATGTCCAGCACTTGCAAGTTGGACAGGTGTGCGAAAGAGCTCTCGTCCACAGAGTCCACAGACAGGCGATTAAACCTTAAAAGGAAAAAAAGAAAAGAGGCAAGTTTGTGAGTTGTTTTCCCTCACTTGACAGTTGATCAAAATAGCCTAATGGCTTTCAGAGGCTAAAAGCAAAATCCTCATGTGCAGAAGAGATGGTTAACAGACAGCAGGTGACATTTACAAATCACATCTGTCAGGAGGATCAGGCATCTGACAGCATCTCTCCACCCAGGGATCAGTATAGTGGGACCCATTTTGTGAGCACTTATGTCACACTGAACTGTTTTGAGTTGATCAAAGTCATAGGTGTTTTACTCACTTTACATCAAAGCACCTGGAATCAACTGCATCTCTTCAGAAAGGCTTGTATATGTTGCCCATGAACTTTAACAACTAGCCAACATGCAATACACATGCAATTATTAACACACATAATTCCTCCTTCCACTTCCCCCAATTAACGCAGGCATTCCAGCGGCTCTAAATTGGCTCAGGTCAAAGGCTCCCATCTGTAGGGGGATTTTGGTTAAAAAAAAAAAAAGTGGCACCAGTTGATATGAACAACATGAAGAGCACAACAGCATGGAAGGTCAAGGCCCGTAAACACGAGCCATAAAGGAGCTAGGTTGAGGTCAGACTGAAAACCAAACAGAACAAAAGCCTTGAAAACGCTTGGCTGCAGTGCTTGTGGGTATAAGCCTGCACTATGTGGAGTAAACCAAAGTGGAAAATTTGCTGAATGCACACAAGTTAGAGGAGATGGAGAGATTAGATACCACACTGCAGTACTCTGCAAAATGAAGGCCGTTGGACTGTCAAGCACACAGAACATTTTGTTGATTAGTAACAGACCAGGACACAAGGGAGATTTTTATAAAAGTTTATCACAAGGTTCACTTTTATGTAAAATATCATTCACTTAACACTGAATCTATAATTTGTAAGATTGAAAGTAAATTTTGACAGTTTAAACTGTGAAAAGTTAAAAGTAGGGTTTGAAAGTTTAAAACTAACATTTCAACATCTGTAATATCAGGTTTGCACTCATTTGCAGTGTTACAAAACTGTTAATAATTAGTGTGACATTTTGGGAAAACACGCTTCTTCTTATTGTATGTGTGCAGTAATTATGAAGCTACCGCCAGCAGCAGGCTAGCTTGGGAAGTCACTGCGCCTGGCCAAGAAATAGTCTGGCAAATAACTCCCACAAAACCACACAGTCTCGTTTTTACGTGTCAGTTTTTGTATGGATTAAACAAACAAGATATAACATGTTAATTAGTTAGCTTTAGGTGCTTGTAGGCTGATTTAGTTACTTTTGGACAGAGCCAGGCTAGCTCCCCCTGTTTCCAGTTTTTGGTCTAAGCTAAGCTAACCAGCTTCTGGCTGTAGCTTCATATAGACAAATAAACGTATTTCTGACTGTCAGACTATTCCTTTAAAATACGTTTTTAAATACAATTTGCAGAGCCCGACGCTACTTTCATGTATTCCACATGCTCCTTTACAAGATCATGAGTTTTATGCAGTGTGAATGTTCCTCTTTCACAAGAGAGTACGGAAATCCAAACCTTTTCATTGTCCCTAAATTCACTCCAAGCTGACTGTAAAAAAATGTTTTAAAAAAGGGGGAAGGAACACTGGTGTACGTCTACCCGATTGCAGCTGTCCCTTGGAGACTCGAAGAGAAGTATAAACAAAAGCAACAATTTAATCACAGCCTTTCCTCTTTCGCACTTGCGTAATCATTTCCTGAGTGGAGATCAATCCAAATGGAAAAGAAATGTATGTAAGGAGCCACCCACCAGAGATCCACAATCCCCTCCTGCATGTTTCTGCAGCTACGTTGAAGTGCAACAGCTTGTGCAAACAATCATGAGGGATGAATGGAGTGTTGACAAGAGTTTAACACCTGTTCAGTTGTCATTTGGAAAGAAAATCAAGGACTTACCAGTAACATGTTTAATAAATACTATCTCCTGGTTGATAAGAAATGGTTTGTGTGTCCCTTACCGGAGGAAGATGCCTTTGATGTTTGGAGTGCCTTCAAATGCTGAAGCAGGAACACTTGAGATGCGGTTACTTTGCAGGTAAAGGTACTCCAGAGACTCAGGCAGGTCAGAGGGGATGTGTGACAGCTGGTTGCCAGACAGGTCTAGTGTCTACAATTACAAGAAGCATAATGAATGATGAACATAATGAAACATTTTCACTGATCTGTGTGATGAATGTTTGTAAAATGAGACGAATTATACAGAAATATGCTATATTTGTTTAACTTATATCCCTTTTCCTCTGCAGGAACCTAACAAATCAAAGCTTGTAGTGTCTAGCCATTGTCACAAGTTTTGCTTTTGTATCCACTGTTCTCCATCTACTTTGGGTACAAGTTCCTGGACCTAAGTCAGTTAGAGATTGAGATTGAAAAAAGCTCTTGCTTTCTCCAGCCTGCTTGGCCTTTATATGTTACCAAACTAACTGCCAGTGACAGAAATGGAAGCATTTAAACAGTATTACAAACTCACTTGAGTACTCAGTGACAAAGCAGTGCGGATGGTGACTGACTAACATGTTTTCCCCTCAGGGCTTACTGTAGCTGTATGTGCTCGTTGCAGAGATTGTTAAGCACTGTAAACCCGTATACTCCCCTCGACCTGAATTGACTCGGCTGCTTATGAATCCAGCTCCTGTACTACTCGCTGCTATCGACACTTCCTGTACATGCTGAACTGCTGCCCATATGCCGAAGAATACTTCCATTAATACTGACTAATCCGTATTAAGGTGGCAAACGCCTAATACTCAAAGACCCAAAAACTCAGTTTGATATATTTAGAGGTCCAACCCAGCAAATACAGAGGCATCATAACACTTTCTGGCACTAAAAGGCACATTATAGGTTTCAGGGGTTGCTGACAGTACTGTAAATTATGACTGTTCGAGCAGATGTGTCGTCACATCACAACAAGGACGGCTTAGGCAAGCATATCATTCGGTGTCTGGCAGAAATGGGGATACACATACAGCCAAACAGCACGGGGAAAAAACTGAAAAATGACACAAGATTACATAAAAATAAAAGATCACAATGCACGCAATGGAGCAAACCAAAAACTGACAAAAGGGTTCAATGCGATGAAGGTCATTTTGGCCCGTTGGCTGGCTTGTGTCAGCACCAGCAGTTCCCTGGATTCTCAGTTGGTGTTGTATCTTATGTTCACATACAACTTAACAATATCAGCACCACTGCTTCTACTGTTCACTGTTCACTTCGCTCACATGAAAATGATAAGCTTGCTCTTTTAATGGTATACGTCCAAAATGGCCCAATTTGTAAACTACAGTGGAAGCGCAAGGAAGAACCTCACAAGGATCTTAAAAGCCCAGGTTACAGGTTGTTAAGTTCCTGCAGTGGACAAAGCACACAAAACATCTTATCTTATCTCTTTCTTCCTCTCTCAGCCACTCACTGTGAGAGCACTGAGCTCCATCCAGGCTCCCTGGTAGACTGAATTCAGTTTCAGCTGGTTGTCACTCAGGATGAGCTTTCGTAGCTTCTCCATGCCTGTCAGTGCATTGTCTGGTATGGAGTTCAGCTGGTTGTTCTTGATTTCGAGCGCCTGCAGGCTGCGAGGAAGACCCAGGGGCATAGAGTGAAGGCTGTTCCCTGACAAATCCAGGGTTTCCAGGACACGCAGCTTCCTGAAGGCCTCGCGGTGCAGTTTGGGGCTGGTCAACTTGTTGTAGCTGAGGTTGAGCTCTGTCAGGGTGTACAGCAGGGCCAGGTCGTTGCGGCCAATTTCGGAAATGGAGTTGTGTAGTATCATTAGGGTCTTGGCTCGCCGAGGCAAGCCCCTGGGAACCCGCTCCAGCAAGTTATTGTACATGTGGAGAGTGTGCAGCTTCTTCAAGCCCTAGTGCAAATGCAAATGTAAGATTCAAAGGGTGATGAATTGTTACGCATAAGGTCAATACATAATTAATGCATATGCATAAAGTCTGTTCTTACAATCTAAAATACAAAATGAAATGTCTGTTTTTACACAGCTCAGTTATTTTGTAAAAAATCCAAAAGAATATGAAATGAAAAAGAAATGTACCTGGAAGGCAGTTGGGTGGATGGAACGTGAGCGGAGCTTGTTATTGTGAAGGAGCAGGTACTCAAGGTTTCTGACAGAAGTCAGAGCATCTCCAGGGATGCTGCGGATGTTGTTCTTCTCCAGGTGTAGCAGCACTATATTGCGAGGCAGACCCTTGGGGACAACGCTCAGGTTGTTATTTGACAAGTCCAGACACTCCAGGCTGCTCAGTTGGCTGCCAGAAGAGGAGTAAAGGAAGTCATTAAATCAGTTATCTGGTCCTGTGTGTTTTCTCTGTGATGCTGCAACATGAGAATTCACATAGTCACACACTTGACAACACATAAATGCAATTATAATCAAGGCTTTTTTACACTTTGCACAAGATGTTAGAATATGTTAACCCCCGAGGGTTTATGAGTGAGAATTTTTGTCCACCTGAAAGTCTCATTGTCCATGCCCTCATTGCTGAGGAGGTTGTTCTGGAGATACAGCTCTCTGAGGTTTCGCAAGTTGTCAAAGGCCCCCACTGGGATTTTTTCCAGCTTGTTACTCTGTAACAATAGGAGCAATTCTTATGTTATCATCATTACCATATTAATGAATGAAAAGAGACAAGATGTATGTCATCCACCTAACATCTAAATGCAAACTTAATAGGTGCTGGACCTTCAGATGAAGACGGTAAAGGGTGGAGGGCAGGGTCCTCGGGACAACCCGAAGGAAGTTGCTGGACATGGTGATGATCTCCAGGTTGTCAGAACCATTGAACATATGATCAGGAAGCCCTGCATCAGTCAGCTTGTTGTTATGGAGATACACAGACCTGGGAGCCATGATCAAGGGACATTGCCATGTGTAAATGGACATGGTTCCAGAAACGAGGGGTGCATTTACATAAACACACACATTCATACCTCAGTTTCGGTTTATGGCCAAATGTATATGGGTAGATCCTTGTAAGCTGATTAGCAGCAAAGTCAGCACTAACCAAAGAGGGTGGTAAGACTTTTGGTGCTGAGGTGAGCTGCAAGCACAAGAAAAGAAGCATGACAGGACATTGTTACAAAAATTTGATTCCATTGACGTAGGGAGGATGTGATTTTCTTGAGACAGTCACCAGAATAACATCATTACGATAGAGAGAGTCCACAGTTTGAATCTTGCCTCCTACCAACAGTCAATGTTTGTTTCTTTTAACCATGACTACCATCTTCCCCTAAATTAAAAAAAAGTATTTGTGGACACACAAGCAGCAGGGCTGTAGAGATGGCAATGTCCATCGGTCGGTCGGTCAATCAGTCCACCACAGCGGACCTGAATTCTCACCAATATTGGATGAATTGCAGTGAAATTTAGTACAGAAATTCATGGTACCCAGACAATGTATCCTAATAACTTTGGTGATGCCCTGACTTTTCATCTAGCGACATCATCAGGTCAGACTTTCAATTTGTGAAATACTTCGACCAAATTCCTGCAAAACTAATGACATTCCCATCCTCAGCTGACTTTGTGTTTAGTGCTTATTAGTGAATGTTAGCATGCTAACACAGGTGACCATAGTAAACATTATACCATGTGAGCATGTCAGCATGCTAATGTTATAAGTATATTTTTAGCATTTAGCTCAAAGCTGGTAGGGTGGCTGTAGACTCGTAGTCTTGTTTTTAACCATGCATGATCACAAACTTTCCATAGCCTTAACCAAGTAGGTTTAGTTGCCAAAATTGAACCAAGACCATAGAGGTGGCAGAGAAAATGTTCATTCATTTTTGTGATGGGCATATGGGTTGTTTTGAAAGGCAGTGACAAACTACCTATTTTGTGGTTTAGGTATGAGAACTTTTTCTTACACTTAAAATATTTGCTTTGATACAGCCAGTCTGTCCTCTCCAAAGAAGTGGGCACTATTTAATTCGCAGAAATGCTGTATGGCAAGCTGTGTACCCCTTAATGAAAGCAAGGTTTTTGTCACTCCTACCAGAATGAGCGCTACATTGTACAAAAGACCAGAGAATATAGAAATCCGAGAAGCACTAGTGAGATTAGATGTTCATTTTGAGCTCTCTCCTTTATAACATGGTTTATGGATTAAAGCAGCATGGGTGTCTTTGAGGCTTAGCGAGCACTTAAAAATCCCCTATTCTTCCTGTATCCTGTTTGCCTATTCATCGCTGTGAGGGCACAAACAAATCTGTCCACCCTTTCTCTCTCGCTCTGTGTCCAAAAGGGTCAGTAACATTTTAGCTCTGACCAGCTGGCACAGCCATACTGGAAGTGATTACAAGCATAAGCTTGCACAGTGTATGAGAGGAGACTGCCACGCCCTCTCTGCCAGCTGGCACTATGTGTGTATCAGAATAGAATAGAATAAGATAGAGTAAAATAATTGTGAGATGGACACAAAAAAGATAAACTTGCCATTGCATCATAAAAGCAGATTTGAGGTCAGCATTAAGAACAAATATTTGAAAGTCTGGTGTATGACTCACCTTGTTATTTGCCAAGTATAAATAGGCCAGCTGTTCAAGCATCTCAAAACCTTCATCTTCAAGGCCTATAAAGAGAAAAACATCAAAAACACTGAACTGACAACAAAATACCAAATTGCAAATCAATTTACCTTTCATCACAAGCCAATTAACAAGTATCCAGTGTATGTATGTCATCAAACACATGCTACACATGAACATATTTAAAATTCTATGAGGGCTTTTAAGAAGAACTATACTGTTTTTAGACTTTAGAGGCTGTGTCTTTATCACAGCTCTTTAAAGCTCTATCTAGATTGAGCTGTGGAATGCCAAATTACTGACGTTTCGTTCAGTTTAGCTCAATGATTTGTTTTCAATGACTGGAGTTAATTCCCTTTTACTCTAAGCTAAGCAGTGGTTTCACCATTCAAACACACGTCAGTGAGCGATCGCATCACCGTTCATAACACAGTGACGTAAGTACACTGCTTCAGTGTAAGTCAATTGCTGATTTTAACTGTTTTGTTCAGTTCAGGACAAAACCAAGTCTATATGAGCATTGTTTATAAGGCTAATAGCTCAGCAACCACATATTTGCATCATTATTGATTTTGTGGCTTTCGCAGCCATAACATACTGTACAGTACATCATTGCTGATTTGTGTATACTCCATTCAGTGTTAAAAGATTCATTCATACATGATAATCATAATATATGAATAATATAAAATTCATTCATAGTGATATTCTTTTGGGGGAGCAATGGAAGTGGACCTAGCCACCTGCTCTGGAGTCTGGGGTAATTTTTGAGTAAATTAACACTAAACCCTAGCCAACCCTGGTTCGAACCCTGAGACTGGTGGTATCTGGGAATGACAGAAAGCCTTTTTGGCTTTTTGAGCCAGATGGGAAAAAGAGGCTAAAGAAGAGGTTTTAGCTGATCAACAGTCAGTTGGACTAGAGCAAGTATTGCTAAATTGAGTCCAGGCACTTCCAGGAGTCCTCAAGTGGATTTCAGTTTTAGTCGTTGTAAAACACATTTAGTAATTTCTTCTTCATACATACGCTGTAGCCAGGTCCATAATCTCACCATATGGAGTTATCTCACATAAAATCTTTTCCAATGTGGCATTGTGGCCTTGTTGGTCAATTAGGGGTACCATTACAATAAAATGCTTCAAGCCACAATGATTTGGGGCCGCACTTGGAGCTTTAGTAACAGAAACACAAGCCAGCAGTGGACACATCTGGCCAGGAAGACAAAAGTTCAACCAAGCTATGTGTTCGTCTTACAGCACTGTTAGCCAACTGGCATTCAGCCACACCCCTAGCAGAAATAACAAAGGCTTAGTCAGTAGGAACAAAGAGTTAGCAAGAGGTCTGGCGTCAAATTAAGGTTTATTTTGGATGCTATTGTAAATGGCAGTCCCACAACTGGGGCTTGAAATACAAACAAATAATTAATCAATGCCAACAGGAACAAAAGGACATATCACTTTGCAGAACTTCTGAGCAACACTACACTTTTAAAACTTTTCCATCCTATGAAAATGATTCTGACATACCCATCTATTGCCCTCCATTTCCTGGATGTGCCTATTGGCTGGGAGCAAAGCCTGGTGTCATACATTAGGAACAGTTGAATTGTGCAACGGCTGACAATATGCAAAACACACTGCATTTCCTCTGACACTGTTGGGTGTATTTGAAAAGATTTTGCTTCAGTAAGAATAAGTACAACTAAATGACACACACCAAACAGCAGCTGTCCCTTAAGAAAACATCCCAGAGGCAGAATAACTACTTATCCAACTAAAATAGCTCCAAATTGACCTGACAGTTGAAGGCTCTGACTTGGTACAAAGCAAGTCAATACAGACCCACAGTTGCACAGGACAAGCAGGAATTCAGCAGCCCTGTTTGTCCCACAAAACAACCTTGCAAACATGTCTATAATCCGCTCCAACACCGTACACCATGTTCCTGCTAAGTGTTGAGATTGTTTACCATCTGTGGTAAGCCAGTTGTTCTGAAGGTTGAGAGTCTCAAGCTGATGCAGATGAGAAATGTGCTCCACTGTTATCTCCTCGATTTTGTTGTTCTGGCATCAGGGGACAACACACAGTAAATACAATGCAGATGAGAGTTTTGCACTGGTAACTCTCTAATGGATGAGCATAATTACAAAATGTGGATGCGTATTACTGCTAATGTCTATGTGTGTGAGGTTGTGTGAAAGACCTGCAGAGAGAGCTGGCGGGTGTTGTCAGACAGGTCGGCGGGGAACTCTGTGAGGTCGACTCCGGCGCAGTCCACTGCCCCGTCTGCCGTACAACTGCACTCTGGCGGACATGCGGTGGGCTCGGTTTTCGTCACCACCACTGTTGAGATGTCGATCTCTTCCTCCTCCTCTTTCTCTGGTTTGAGAGGGGCCTGGCAACGCACCAACACCCAGGCCAAGAGCAGCACACTCAGGGCCTGCAGGATGGAATGCTTGGGAAAGGCCATGTCCACTGAGCTCTCCTGTTCCACAAACACATGGACAGTAAAGTTAAAACATCGGGTCACGGAGTATTTTGTTCCTGGAAACAGGACCTGGTCAGAGCTACAATCTGTACTTTTTGGCCATTGAAGCAATAGTAGGTGGTTTTCATACTTTGAGACTTTCTTTATTTAGTGTATGTAAGTGTATGGGTTAGTGAGATGGACCGTGCACCACCGATGGGCTTTCACATAAAGTTTGTGGTGGGAGAGAGATCATATTGTCACTCATCATTTTGCACTGTTCCACCTGCCTGTCAATCACACATGCACAACTCAGACTGGTCCTTACTACCTGCAAATTCTAGAAAAAAAAGATAAGCAGTAAACATGACACTGACATATTATCAAGATGATTTGGCAAACTTGTTAGCAAATAGTTTTACACATCCAGCAGATACGAAGCAACGTTAGCATTCATTTGGAGTTGATTTTCTGGTCACCAACGTAAGTCCAATATTCACTCTCCTTTTAACTCTGTTTTGGTCTGCACCAGCTCCTGAGAAAAATATCTGTCTCTTTAGCTGCTAAATCTTCCTCTATGTCCACCAGCTAGTTGCTACCTTTGTCTGTCTGCTGTTTGGTGGTGAGCAGGTAGTGTACAGTGGGTTTTTAGAGCTTTTTCAATGTAAACAGCTGCCTGCTGCAGCTGAAGACAACACTGATGAGAGTGCTGAGAGTCAACCAAAACCAAACCAGCAAAGTTGTGGCACGTAAAACCAAAACAATGAGCTGAAAGGTGCTAAAACGCTCAATAGAGCTAAGAGTAACTGCAGAGTCAGGTGATGATTCTCTGTGGGTTGGTGACACCTTTCACATACAAGTAATCATATGATCCACTGTTAATATTAAAATATTGAATATAGCGACTTTACGATAATAAAATGAAGTTTGTGGGCACGGCAGGTTTCTACAGATCAGATCATTTTGTTTGTCTCTTTGTAAGTTCAAATCTTTCATGATCTCACAAAGGCAACACTATCATGAGTATCAAACTAATGTCACGGCAATTCATCCAATGGGTGTCAAGACATTTCACTTGAAACAAAAAATCTCAACCTCATGGTGGCGCTAGAAGACAAGTCAGTAGGATTCATCCTCTAGGAACCATGAATTTCTGTACCAAATTTCCTGCCAATCCATCCAACAGTTGTTGAGATATTTCATTCTGGACCATAGACTGTATATAAAGATGGATGACATGACAGCTTCCTAAAAGTGAAGCCAAAACATCTGGATCGTCCCCTGGTGACTGGCTACAGTATAGGTCATATACCCCGCCCCCTCTATGTTAGCGGATGGGACATGGGCCAAACTGAAAAATCAAAGTACACGTCAAATACATTTTTCCCAAAGATGGTTTCTGTCATTTTAGGTTGTTCTTATTACGCTGATGTTTGTTCAAGTGTTCATTTTTCTGATAAGTTTGGTTTTAATGAGTTATTTGATGCTATAAAAAGGGGGTGAGACGTCATGACTGACAACTGTGAGTGTGCTTGTGAATGGTTTAGGCAGGTGTATGGGCAAAAACTCATCCGGGATATTTTGGCTTTATTTTTGTACAGTGGGAGGAAGTGGAGACGTGTCGTCCATTCAGAAGTGCAACAATTGTATTTCAGAAAGCTGAAATGTATTTCTTTAAAGCTAGAGTGCGGGACTTTTACATATAAATGAACGGTCGTTACATTCAAGTCATTGCCAGACGAGTTCTCGCAATGCTATAACCGCCGGGTAAATCTCTCTGTATCTCGCAGTATACCGGAGTTTTTAAATCTGGTTTGTGTGGCGACATTCCCGTGCTGGCACAGCAGTAGTAAAACCAGAGCCATGTAGAGAGAGAGTCACGTCAACAGAAGTTCGAAATGCTTGATCGCCACATGATTCACAAATAATGGATTATCGTCTTTGAACTGTGGAAATCTGAGCGAGCTCCCCTGTAGGCATACGGCATAAACACATCGATAGTGCTAGTGTAATTACTCTCACTGCCAGAAGGGGGAGACAAAAGTTCCGCACTCCAGCTTTAATTTCCATTTTTCCAAGTGAACATACAACGCTATTAAGCAGCGTTCCTCTGAATTGTCCGTGTGGGGCGTACCTTATGAGGTCACTTTGTCACACATCTGGTCTTTTTGACGCAGCAATCAATCAATCCAATTTAGCACACATCTGCGTTTTAACCCACAGCAAGTTCGCTTCAGCCGCTAAGTTGGTCAGATGCTAGGTGAAACAGCAACAGCCCTAATATGTCTGGAGAAAAAGTTACATAAACTGAACGCCAAGACTGATATAAACTTCTGTCAAGGCCCAGGAGATTCAGAGATTCATCAAGGGTCAAACCCAAGTCAGCAGGTCAACTATAGTTGTGTAGCTGACACTCTGCAACTGACATGGTTGAAAATATACTCCCTCCACCCCAAAATCCCTCGCCCTACTAAGTGTGCAAAAACAGCCACGTAATATCTTCTGTGGCTCCGGAGGATACAGAGCCCACCAGGGGTGAAATGGTAGAAATAAATATTGGCATGGAAATCTGTGTGCATGGATTGCAGTTTAGGGGGCATTTTGAAGTAAGGTTTCTGGAGTATGTATCTGGAGGATTATAATTCATAAAAAAAACTAACATAGTTTATATAATGGAATGGAATATCGTGATACCAGCAAAATAAAAGCACAGAATATTACCTGGGGTCAGAAAAATAGTAATATAAAATGAAGCCTTAACAATCAAGTAGGACTTGCACAGTGTATGATTTATGATACATAGCTTTAGGTGGTTGATTGTCACTCAATAGGCCACAAAATACATTTTGACACGTCACAGCAGGAAAATAACAGGTGTGAACAATCAAATGAATGATGGCTAAATTCCAATTAGCTGCTTCAGTTTCAGTGTTCTGGTAGTGTGCATGCTGGCTCACTGTCATGGCATACTGGGACGCTTGAATAGAACAGAGCCATCGCTAATGTTATTAGTAACACCTGTGCTTTTCCTGCTAGTTAAGTCAAAATGTCTGCTGTGAAAAATGACTATTACTATTACTACTATTTTTCAGACACCGATTATTATGCTGCCTTCAAATGGAACTGGTGAGCTCGTGGTTACGATGTGGGAAGTCGTGAACACGATATGCTTAGCGTTCAAGTGAGAACACAGCTGCTAGGCAGCGGCAATATGGACGCCAAAATACTCCTGGTTGTTCTCTTGAGATTCTTTGCTTCTTTCCCAGAAATGTTGACTTACTTTCTATTTATATCAACATTTTTCTCAGACATGTTATAAAATTACGAAGAAAAACTCCTTCAAATATGCTTCTGCAGACATAGTTTCAATCCGTGCTCTCAATTTATGGATCCATTCCCTCGGTTTATCAATTTGCTCACACACTTTTCCACATCAGTATCTTTTCAATAATATGACCCCCTTAGGAGAAGCTGAGTAAAATTACTCAGATGACATCTCTCGAGTAGTCTCGGGTTGGGCTTGGAGACAAAAACAAATGTTTACAAATTAGAGAGAAAGCCTGTGTTACAAACTGGCAACATGGAGTTTGAAAGATGGAGGAGGATGTAATGATAGACACTTTTGAGTGGTATTATGGGAAGTGTAGGATCCAGGGTTTTTAGAGCTTGACCTATACTACAGACACAATTTTGACCTTTTCTCTCTCAGGTGCCCACACGTGGAAGTGCAATACTTAACCACTGGAGTATCCCTTTAAAGCAAGCAAAACCCACATGCATCTGCTCACCACAATTGAACTGAAAAGATGCACTACAGATTCATACTGTAAATGAAAATCTCTTCAGTCCACCAACTCTGGTCTATCCCTGCAGGGCCATTTCTAACTGGTGTATAGAAAAAGACTATCATTATGTCTAAAAATGTACTTAACTGATGGAGGGTTGCATTGTTTACCCACCAGGCCAACAACAAAAGACAGCCGGCTCTCTGTCCCCTCTCGCTGTTGTGTCTGAAGCTTCAGTCCTCACCAGCTGCTAGTGCTAATTTAAAAAATAAATCACCTATGACAGCCCACTCTCTTTGCTCTCCAGTCATCTCACATATAAGCATTCACATTAATCAACAAAAACAGCGAACTCTTTAGGTAAAGATTAAATACAATATTATGAATCTTTTGCAATTTTCTGACAAGCACAAGGACAGCGGTGTTTACTATGTGAGGCTAGACCTACAATCTTCTCCACCAGTGTTGATAGAAATATTCCAAATGGGCACTCAAGGCAGCTCTCAGGGCGAACTTCTGGAAGTCATCCATCAGAAGAGTCTTTTCTGTTTCTCGCACCACATTGACTACAAGAGGCACTGTGGCAAACACACACATAAGTGCACGCACACACAGAAAATCCACACAGCAGCCTGCATACACCCACAGCAAATGAAAAATAAAAGCTGGTGCACTTTCCGGCACTTATTATACAATGTCGACCCTGGCTAGAATAAAAACATCATACCATTCAGGGGTCAGAGAGGAGTTTAAAGCCTTCACTAAGTCAACAGCACTCTTGTGTTACCCTATAATTTAGAGGCTTGAAGTGAGAATAGTTTTTATTAGATGAGATGCTGAGCATTTTAAAAGTCATCATGTTGTTTTCGTGCTCTTCTGCTCTTTCTCGGCTGAGCAGAGGTTGTGAAGTGGCTGCACTGTTAAGTAGTCTGGATCGAATGAAATGCACATGCCAGAGTTGTCATGCATGGATGAATGACGCTGACACTTAAAGCTCACTCAAAGCTCCATATAACATAACAGCCACCAATAAAACATGCAGCAGTAAAAGTCTGCGAAAGCAACGTTGTGGACCACTACTTTACCTCTTCCGACCAACGTTTGCTGAAACGCACTGAAGTCTGACGTCCAGTCCAAACACAGGCTGTCCCATAGCAGGCGAGGAGTCACACAGCCACACCAGATAACCTCCAGATGTGAGAGAGAGAGTGGGAGTGGGAGAGGGAAAGTCAAGAGAAAGAAAGGAAGGGGAACGGGTGAGAGTGAAAAGGAAGGGAGTAAGTGAGAGAGACAGCTCTGACCTGAATGGGAGCCAAAAACCCAAATTCTTTCCTTTTTTTCTCATATTTTTCCCCAATAATTGTTTTTTCCCCTCTCAATGTAGTAGGTCTGTCCAGCGTTAATGTTATAAGTTTGTGTTGTGATAACTTGGTTTGGTGGAGTTTGGTAAACTTTGCTTTGGACTCAACAAAAACTTTCCAATTCCACATGTGAGATTATAATCGTAGACTTGGGAACTTGGCAAGAAGCCTGATCACTTCAAATAGATATCATGGGTATATCTTGGATAAAACAACTAAAAGCATAGTCTTGTTCTCCAATGTACACTGAAGCTTACACCACTGAAGTGCAGGAGATTAAAAGATGTTATCTAGCTGAAAACAGAAATCTGTGCTTCTATTTGTTAACAGCAACATGTTCTGAGATAACTTTCATTTAGTAAGAGACGGATGAGTTGTCCTCAATATCCCTGTAATAAATTAAAAAGTGGAAGAGTAGCCTGCCAAAAAGGGCCGACGGGATATGATCTAATGTCCCACGTGTTTCTGGATTAGGCCTCTTTTTCAACAAGCCCACCTCCCACTAGACGGTGTGTGAACATCTGCTACCATCACGATGCACGCACAGCTCGCTGAACTTTAGATTTACACGTGTAAGAGTTTTTGGGATGATTCATCACCATGGGTAGTCAAAATGTGACTCAACAAAAAATGTATTTGTTTTTTTTCTATTTTATTTTTCACACCTCATTTCTTACCTTCTGCTTCTGATTAAAAACAATTTCAACAATCTGCGTGTGACCAACTACCACAGTTGATTTTGTTTTTGTGTTGAAGGCATTAGAAGAAAAGGCTTAAAAAACAAAGGACATCCACACTGCCCTACAAAGCCAAAATGTATTAACTACAAGGTCAAAATTGAGTTAGGGCCTGTGTCCACACTGCGTTTTTTTTTGAGCGCCAGCGTCTTTTTTCTGTTGCTCCCAATGAGGAGAGCCTAGAGAAAAAGCGTCTTTTTTTTGTGCGGCCACTCCGAGCGCTTCTAGCTGAAAATCTCTGAACTTTTCAGAAAGGCGCTGGTGTCGTCACTGGAGCTTTTTTTCAGGCAACCAATCATATTTTAGATGGGGCTTGTCACCATGGTAACCAAGAAAATGGAGGAGAAACTTGTTCTGGCCGTGTCCGTCTGTCCTGAGCTTTAAGATATGTCAGACAGAGACAGGAAAGCCCATTTGTGGGAGCAGGTCAGCCGGAAACTGAATGTTCCTCGTGAGTGTTGCTTTTATCACCCTACGCGTTGTGAGCTTGTGTTAGCGTTAAGATATTGTTGCCATAGACAACACCTGCAGCGTTTATCTGCATTTTTTTAGGTATTTTGTAAGTTTTATGGGTAAAATAATAAGCCTAAAAGGGCTTAAAATGAAGGCATTATAAGCTTTGTATTCTGTTACAGTTTACACAGCCAATTTAAATGCTTCCATAGGTTTTAGGTATCAAAAAACAGCCCACGCAAATTTCCTAGAACATAGCTGGTATTTAACCGGTGTAATTCTTAGGATGTTTTCAGCCATGTTACATCATGATATAATCTACTAATCACAAATTATGAGAGAAATGCTGAAAATGTTAATTTGCTACAGTTGAAAACAGTAAAAAGAAAATTGATATAATAGAAACATCTGTATGCTCCCTCCATTAGAGACAGGGATGTGAAAGTTGCCTTTTATCTCACACAGCGTACAAATACAAAGTGAGTGATTCACTAAGATCACTTCAGGGTTTTTATCGAGTGCATCTGGACTTACTCAGTACTGAGCAATCACTGTGAATCTTCCAGAAGTGGCCTCTAGTATTTTTTCCTAGAATATAAATCTCCCTTTTGAAGCTATTTGTGCTGGAACTGCAGCCACCAAGTGCAGACAAGAATGAAGACAGTGATGAATGCTTGGACTGGGGTGGAAGATACTGGGTCCCTTGCGGTTAGTGAGTCTGGCGGGGCTTTGCGAGTCTCACTGACCACACATGCCCGCTGAGCTGCTGTTTTCAGGCTGAGAGAGATACGGACCTCGGTTTGTAGCCTTGAATCCTCTCCTGAAATGGGAGAAAACACAGCCCGTGCTCTCGATATTACCATATTGTCATATTTTCTGGCAGGCTGTTTTCCCCTCAGAGGGGCTCCAGTCACTGCTACATGTTTTTAATAAGTTTCCACTGTTTCCGTGGAACATGTTCTGACAACTTTCCCAGAGCAATGGTCCTCCCAACAGGTCGATTTTACAAGTTTTGAACAGGTTGCAGGTTCTTATGTTTCATGTCATTCTGCAGGGTACTGCACAGGGATCATGTGAGCTATTATATAAAGATCAGTAGGGAATCTTGTGACTTCTGATCTCTATTTTTTTTTTTGTAGTGCCTACACTGCTGACACATAGTGAAACAGCTCCAGCATGAAAATGTTTTGTTTACAGTTTCTATCAATTACAGCTGGGATATCGCCTGTTCTCTTTATACACAGCTGTCTGCTTTTTTATAGTAACACTTTTTTAAAATTTGAACAAACTATTTTCCACTGTGCACCGCTCCCTACAGTGGCGCGTCCGGACTTTTTTGACTTGTGGCCCAACTGGGGCACTGACTTATGCAGGAGTGGCATGAAATACGTTGGTTCAGCTTTTCACCTTCGTAGACCGCGTCCTTAGAAGGATGTGGCCCCTGAATTGAGACAGTCCTCGTCTCATGGAAAAGTGGACCACGAAACAAAGGCTTCAAGTCCCATCCAGAGTGTTTGTAATGTAAAAAAAAATGCTTTGTTGCATCGATGGAGAGATGTTAATTTGGTGGTTATCACTACTCCAAACTGCCCAGTTCATCTTCTGCTTGTTCTAAACAAAGCCCTGGGTTTTTGGAAACGTACAACGCAGCCCATCTTGCATCACATAATCATTTCCCAGGACAGTAATGGCCTGTAAACAAGCTGAATCACTGCTGTGTTACATAACTCATAGAAAGTAGCAAACATTTTATTTGGGTCAGGGTCATCGTGACAACAGAGCAAGCAGAACAGAGACATCTTGGAAGATCATTTAATGCAAAAGTATCATAGCACATTAAACGCTACTTTACATCTTAAAGGGGCACTCCACTGATTTAGTTTTGTACTTCCACAACATTGGAAGACTTATAAATAAAACATTTTAAAAAGAATGGTTAAAAATTGATGCAGTTGTGACCGCGACATCCTGACTTTTAGTCCCTTGTATGGGTTCCAAAACAATGGTTCCTACGTTTCCCAAAATGCAACTGACTATAATAGCATCTTTTGAGAGACCCCAGCCTTCCTGGTAAAGACCCACTTCTGTAACATTCCCAGTTCGCACTACAGGCTTTCTGTTATAATTTGTCATCCCCAAGCCCAAGCCAAGATAACCCTGATGACATCACTGTGACATCATCAGGGTTATTTTTCCAGACTCCTACAGAGACACAGAACTTATTATACAACTATTTTTACAGGCTAAGTAGTTTTCTCCATGGCAAGTTCAGTGAACTTCATATGTAAAATTAGTGGAGTGCCCCTTTAAGTGGTCATTTTGGGGGGAAAAATGACTACTTACAAAATAATTGAGAAAAAACATTTTAAATTCAGCCTGAATGCATTTCACATTAATATTAGATCATTTATGAGCTTATTCTTCTTGTTAAGCATGTTTTGAATAAAGTTTTGATGCAAATAGCCCAACATTTCTAATCAAATTTAAAGGTAACACAAGATGTTCAATTTCTGAAATCTCTTACATACACAGTTATTAGTGACCAATGAAACAAGCCCACTGTGACTACAGGGTAAGCATCAGAAAACTACAAGAGCCAAGCCAAAGCTGCAGTGGAATCTGGGTCAGAGCTAGTTAACAGATTTGTCTTTCAGCCACGCTCCTCCATTTACAAAGGAAAAACTACAGCGTGGCAGTCTGGAACCGAGTTGCTGCAGTGTTGGAAAAGCGCAAGGTCCAAAAGGGGAACATACGCAGGCTCAGCCAATGACGGTGACATCCATCGTGTCTGAACAGAGGGCCATTATTGTGGAAGGTCACACTAAAACACACTTGGACAGGACCCCCCCTAAAGTGTGCAGGAGTCATTTCGCATGTGTTAATATCTTGTGGAGCCAGGAAGAGTGTGATCATGTGAGTTTAACGTCTACCCTTTACACTGAATAGACACTAGAAGCTTATGTTAGGACATCTGGCCAATATTTCCATTTTAAACATCCATAAACTCACCATTAGCATTTGATCATAAAAGTCTAGAAGCATTCCTCTTAGAAAAACAGGACCAGCATGTTGTTAGTCTAGTTTTATGTGCCATTTTCACAGATAAAATGTTCTGGCTTCTTTGTTTATGTCTTCAAAATGATTAGAAACATTAAGTCAGTGGTATTAGTCAAGGGCACGTGCTAAATACAATTACTGCTTAAGAAAAAACAGACCCAAGTCAAGAGACCACCCAATGGATGTTGCAGCAAAGACTCATTTATTTAAGTAGAAATCTTTTAGAGATTCACACAAAAACGATAGCACTGCAGAAAATTACAACCCCTCCGTTAAAACATTGGGTGGCCCCAGTGAAAAACATTTCTATTGCTGTTGGCTAAAAACCTCAGAGCAAACTGGAAGTCTGAGACGAGGAGGCACTTAGACTGTTGTGTCCATGATTGCAGAATGACATCAATCGGCTCTACTCAAAACATTTCCAGACGTAATACACTCAAAAGAAAGTTTTCATTAGCAACAGACATTGGAAAATTATTGAAAACTGGACATAATGTGAATTAGTAGGGAGCACCTGTCTCTACTCTTCCCAGACTATTATCATGAGAGGGACTTGATTAGGAAATTAATTATCTGTCCATCTATGTTATTCATCCGTTAGATTAGCAGGGCTGCTGACTAATCCCCTGGTCGGTCAGTGAGGTCGCTAGGAGGAAAAGTGGTTCAGTCCGCTGACAAGAAGGTTTACAGACCTTTAACGTTTATCTGAAACCAGACTTGCTGTTAGATTCTTCGTGGTTAACTCTATTCAGTGTTTAGAGGTGTAGTTACAGCTAGCTCCAACACCTCATCTACAGCTTGGCTTTGGCCGGCTGCAGCTGCAGGCTTTGAAGCTTCATGGCCAGTCCCATGTTCCCTGTGATCTTCAGCTTGCCCTGGAAAAACGCCTGTGGATCAGAGAGGGTAAAAAACAACAAAAAAACCCATCATCCAGACAATTCTGCATCTGTAGTGCAGTTCGGTCTGTATTGGAGTCAAGAGAACTACATGCTGCTGGTTTTAAGAGTTGCCGTGAGAGATTAACTCAACCCAGGGAAAGTGGGGCAACGGCAACAACAGCTTATGGAATGTCAGGAAACTGCATGGCACAGAGGCACAAAGTGGGCAGAGTTAGAGAAATACATGTTTGTGCAAAAAACAGAGAAATGAAAAAGGTAAATCAGATCAGGAGGTAATAATGTGACCACTTTGAGTGAGCAGAAATTCTTAGAATATTCAGTTCTCAGAAGGAAAGTGAAAGCTTTTTCATGACAGAAATGGAAGAGCTGAAATGATCAAATTTGGCTTTGCATTAAAAACATCATGCAAAAGGCCAACCTGTCCAGATTTCTAAATGGCGGGGGGAAAAAGCAGTGGAAAAACTC
The DNA here is from genome assembly GCA_002120245.1 of Maccullochella peelii. Lineage (NCBI taxonomy): Eukaryota > Metazoa > Chordata > Actinopteri > Centrarchiformes > Percichthyidae > Maccullochella > Maccullochella peelii. The sequence continues at coordinate 39,712 of LKNJ01003491.1, forward strand.
TCGATTGTATTCTTGGAGCATGCCCGGCTACCTTTCATGACACAAACACAGAGCAAGTGACGGCTTTTCTGGGGACTCCTGATACATGGACTGTAGTAATCACTGTAAACAGCCGTGGACTGATGGCAGAGAGGTGTGTCATCACATCATTCTTCCAGTACAAATTGACCTTGGTGGGCCTTGTGATTCACTGGTGTGAGTTGGAAAACATTTCTGCAAACAGCATGAAAAACAAGAGGGAGCTGAGAGTGAGATGAGCAGAGGTGATGAAGGTTTAATTCATTCCCTGCTGAGTTATGAGTTACTGTATGTATGTGCACTGCAAAAAAAGAGAAATGGAGACATCTGTTTAGGTGTTAAAAGTCACAACTAAATAAAATTTGACTCCTTTGCTTATTATTGCATTAACTAATGTATCCTTATTGTAAGGTGTTAACTGTTTTTTTTTTTGTTTTTTAAAGGCAGACTAATTTCCTTATGTTACTCAAACAGGAGTACATTTTCAGCAGAGGGCTAATCCACATTTGGTGCTCTAGTGAGTATTTCCAGCAGCACAAGGATGTATGTGGGATTGAGTCCAAATAAACTACAGTGTGTGTGTGTTCATGGTAATAAAGGAACATGTCACCCAGTGCAACAGTGTGACTCATTGATGTGTTTTTAATAGTTTCTGGACAACACTGGATCTTTATGGCACAGATGAATGAGATATATCACAATACTTGTTAGAAGGATACAATCATTGTTGGTTTTGGTCTTTTTATGGGATTTGCTGACAATAAGAAAAATATAGAATCTTGCCAGCCTTATCCTTTAAGCACTAATGTTTCCACTGACATGTTAGAGAACACCTGATGCTAAAAGAGGCTGAAACCTGAGGCCTTGCATTATCTTTCTTGCACACAGATCAAATTTTAGGTCTCAAAGTCAGCCATGAAATAAATCTCTGTCATTTAATTGTCAGGTCTCCCTCTTGTTTCGGCTGCATGTTTTCACCCTACACAGCAACGACTTTACGGCCTCTAGTCTGAGAGCGGTAAATTTGCAAAATGAGCCAATAATGACGCAGCACAGCGTTTCCTCTTAGTTTCACCCAGGCGCTAACAAAATATCCTGTTAGTAATACATCCGACTGGCAAACAAATGTGTTCCATGGGATTAAATTAACTGCAGGAAAAAGCCAGGAGGACTGACATGCCACTGCACAACTCAATCAGTCCCGACACTATTATACTGATGCCATATAAACAAACAACAGGTATGTTAGGAAAGGCCTAGGCCTTATATACAGTAAGATAAACATGGTTTTAAAGTCGCTAGGTATATAACTATGAATATTAAGTGACAGACAGTGACTTTCTATAGCAATATGATAAATATGATGCAGTAAATTACACTGACACTGAAAAGTCAATAAACACTATCAAACAGTCTTTAAGTCTGTATTGGAATTTTATAAAGGAATCAAAATAATAAACTAATTTATAGTTCACCAGAACTTAATCGTCCACAGTGTTGGATATCTGTCCTCACAGTCACTGTAAAAAATACAAGACCATTTAAACAGAAAAAATAAATAAATAAAAAATGAATGACACCACCAAGATGTCAACAGCATTCAAGACAATATATAAAAAATGAATAATATTCTTTTTATTATTTGCTCCCAGCAGAGCATTGATATTTTGTTGTTAAAAAAAAAAAGAGACAACTCTTCTTCGATTATTCTGTTTCTTCCTGTCTTTCTAAATAAGTAAGTTAATACAGCAACATTTACAAAGGGGAATCTCTCTAACTATTTTTGGTTCAACTGCAGCAGTTTATAGACTAGCGTACGAGACTTGTGCAGTAGTTTTAATAATTTCAAGTTGACAGTGATTTATAAAGGGAAGACTGTGTAAATGTGTATGTAGCAGGATTTTTCTGCTGTTTTCTTGTGCACGTGTAACCTTTTAGTGATTAATCACGACTAAATGTTACAAAACAAAATTGTGGATTCTGTTCACTTACATTGGAATCTCTTTAGGAAGGGATCTCTTCATGGCCAATATGGAGACTAAGGCCTTGTTCAGACTGCCTGTCCAAATTCATTTTTTTGGCATATGCAGATTGATTTTAGAAAGTCTGGACAGCAAAGAACCACATGAAATGTGGTGAACATTTTTGCAAATGTGATATAAGCCACAATTGGAGGTGGTTTGAGATGCGATTCCAATCAGATTTGTACAGATTCTTAAAGATCTGATTAGAGAAACAAATCTGCCTTGCCTGCCATAAATGTGAATCTATCCTTAAAGACAAAGTCAGTAATGAACAAAATGCATGAAAATTAACTTTGAGCCAATTAAATATAGACATTGATATACTGCACATTCATTAGTGAATTTCACGTTTCAGAGACACGAGCTGCTCTGGCAAAAATAGATCCAGATAACACAGAGGAGTAAAGAGTTTCATATGAGCTGCAACCGAGACGCTCGGGCTGTGCAACCTTTGGACAATACTCCCACACACCTTTGACTTGAGGAGATAAAAGGTAAATGACATACTTGTGCGTTCTCTGAATCATTATCAATACTGCACGCAAACCAGAGTCCACTCAAACCACACCGAGATTGAATACTCACCGTCTGTGGGTTCATCTTTCCTGTCATCAAGGCCAACAAGTCTGTATCCGACATGGAAATGGTGCAATCTGCTTTCTTAGCTGCAGGCCAGAGACACAGGGACTTACATCTGAGGTTATATTTATCAGTGACTTGCAGATATTTGAAGGTTTTGTAAAAGTCTAATAAATTCACACACAGGACAAACAGTTTGTGCAGGCCTTGAACTTTAAACTGCATACCCACTCAAAGCTGAATATTAACCTCATTACATGTCACTATGGGTTTTCAGTGTCATGCGAGACAACAGAAAGCCCTGATACCGTTTCCCCTTACCCATGTCATTGTGAACACAGCCGCTGCCGTTCTTCACGTCCACAAACCAGGTTGCCTCCTGTCCATTTGGGCCATCCTTTACTTTGAAGGCAAACACTCCCCCGATCTTTTTTACAAACTGCTCCCCATCCTGTTTAAAGGACACAGAGATGTTACACACAGTAAACCCTAGAGCATCCCAATTATATGTGAATTAAGTTTTCACTACCTATATTCACAAGCTCATGGCACCCCGATGTCCGGGAGAGTTCAGGGATTACTGTATATAATTATAACACATGAAAGCTACCTAACTCACACAGGAACACCATTGCTTTGCCCACAGACAGAACTAATTCGATTTTGGCTTTAATTAGTGTTTGACTCTCACAAACACACTCTAAAATATGTTATTTTATTTTTTTCTCCACAACCATCTGGGGGTTGAGAACCACTGTTCTAGGACACTTTTTATGGAAAAAAAAAGTGACAAAATGTGAAATGTTGTGTCTGTATATCCACGGGTTTTCAACACACTGTTCTGTTCTCATTATGTATACACATAGTACATTACTGCACAACCCGTTTACATTACAGTTTATACATTTTACTATTACTCACCAGGCTACCACAGTATATTTTATTATATATTTTTTTATTATATATTTTTTTTATTCCTATATTTTAGCTGCCGCACTATTTTATGTCTTAAATTGTAATTAGATTTTGTTCCACTTGTGTGATTTTTCTTTATACTTCTTTATTAAAATTGTTGTGTACATGTCAATAAAAGAACTTGAACACAATCATCTGTATATGACTGCATTGAGGAGAGTGTCAGTGGTGTTATAAGAACCATGTTGATGGGTTATTCTGAGTACTGGCAGGAAATGTAGATTAAAACGAATTTTCATGAATTCCAATCGTGATGGATATGTTACATTTTGACCCTTCAGTTTTGGGTGATGAAAACTGTACATACAGTGCATCCGGAAAGTATTCACAGCGCTTCACATTTTCCACATTCTGTCATGTTACAGCCTTATTCCAAAATGGAATAAATTCATTTCTGTCCTCAAAATTCTACACACAATACCCCATAATGACAAAGTGAAAGAAGTTTCTTAGAGAGTTAATCAAATTTATTAAAAATAAAAAACTAAGAAATCACATGTACATAAGTATTCACAGCCTTTGCTCATTTTGTTGATGCACCTTTGGCAGCAATTATAGCCTCAAGTCTTTTTGAATATGATGCCACAAGCTTGTCACACCCATCTTTGGGCAGTTTCGCCCATTCCTCTTTGCAGCACCTCTCAAGCTCCATCAGGTTGGATGGGAGGCATCGGTGCACAGCCATTTTCAGATCTCTCCAGAGATGTTCAAGTCTGGGCTCTGGCTGGGCCACTCAAGGACATTCACAGAGTTGTCCTGAAGCCACTCCTTTGATATCTTGGCTGTGTGCTTAGGGTCGTTGTCCTGCTGAAACATGAACCGTCGCCCCAGTCTGAGGTCAAGAGCGCTCTGGAGCAGGTTTTCATCCAGGATGTCTCTGTACTTAGCTGCATTCATCTTTCCCTCTATCCTGACTAGTCTCCCAGTTCCTGCCGCTGAAAAACATCCCCACAGCATGATGCTGCCACCACCATGCTTCACTGTAGGGATGGTATTGGCCTGATGATGAGCGGTGCCTGGTTTCCTCCAAACATGACGCCTGGCATTCACGCCAAAGAGTTCAATCTTTGTCTCATCAGACCAGAGAATTTTGTTTCTCATGGTCTGAGAGTCCTTTAGGTGCATTTTGGCAAACTCCAGGCGGGCTGCAATGTGCTTTTTACTAAGGAGTGGCTTCCGTCTGGCCACTCTACCATACAGGCCTGATTGGTGGATTGCTGCAGAGATGGTTGTCCTTCTGGAAGGTTCTCCTCTCTCCACAGAGGAATGCTGTAGCTCTGACAGAGTGACCATCGGGTTCTCGGGTCACCTCCCTGACCCCGATCGCTCAGTTTAGACGGCCGGCCAGCTCTAGGAAGAGTCCTGGTGGTTGCGAACTTCTTCCATTTACGGATGATGGAGGCCACTGTGCTCATTGGGACCTTCAAGGCAGCAGATATTTTTCTGTACCCATCCCCAGATTTGTGCCTTGACACAATCCTGTCTCGGAGGTCTACAGACAATTCCTTTGACTTCATGCTTGGTTTGTGCTCTGACATGCACTGTCAAGTGTGGGACCTTATATAGACAGGTGTGTGCCTTTCCAAATCATGTCCGATCAACTGAATTTACCACAGGTGGACTCCAATTAAGCTGTAGGAACATCTCAAGGATGATCAGTGGAAACAGGATGGACCTGAGCTCAATTTTGAGCTTCATGGCAAAGGCTGTGAATACTTATGTACATGTGATTTCTTAGTTTTTTATTTTTAATAAATTTGCAAAACTCTCTAAGAAACTTTTTTCACTTTGTCATTATGGGGTATTGTGTGTAGAATTTTGAGGACAGAAATGAATTTATTCCATTTTGGAATAAGGCTGTAACATGACAGAATGTGGAAAACGTGAAGCGCTGTGAATACTTTCCGGATGCACTGTATNAAAATGTGGACACCTGAGAGAGAAACAGAGACAGCGATTAACATGATGTACAGATGATATCTCCAGTGGTAAGATGATCTTAACAATATTCTGCTTTGCATGATGCACTGCTATTCTCCCAGTCTTGTGGTGTGCTCATGTCTACAGACAATTCCTTTGACTTCATGCTTGGTTTGTGCTCTGACATGCACTGTCAAGTGTGGGACCTTATATAGACAGGTGTGTGCCTTTCCAAATCATGTCCGATCAACTGAATTTACCACAGGTGGACTCCAATTAAGCTGTAGGAACATCTCAAGGATGATCAGTGGAAACAGGATGGACCTGAGCTCAATTTTGAGCTTCATGGCAAAGGCTGTGAATACTTATGTACATGTGATTTCTTAGTTTTTTATTTTTAATAAATTTGCAAAACTCTCTAAGAAACTTTTTTCACTTTGTCATTATGGGGTATTGTGTGTAGAATTTTGAGGACAGAAATGAATTTATTCCATTTCGGAATAAGGCTGTAACATGACAGAATGTGGAAAACGTGAAGCGCAGTGAATACTTTCCGGATGCACTGTATAATGTAGCCAAAGTAAGAGTCAGTGAATCACTTATGGGCTACAGCTGAGCCTTGGTTTTTAAGCCTAAATTTGTTTGTACATTTTTGCTCTGCATCATGCGTAATTGTGAGGGATCATCTGAAGTAATAAGGAATGACTTTTTCATATGATTTCTTAACAAATTTAAGAATCTTTATCCCTCGGCTATTACCATGAAAGATACTGAAATAGTAATTTGTGCTAATTTTTGGTATTCGAAATGCACCGATAGTGTCCTAATGGTTAAGGTGTTTTAGATACTTCCACCATAACTATCCATTTGGACATATGTTTAGTCTAAAACATGTGTTTAGTCCTAAACATATCAAAGTAATAGTTGGTCACATGAACGCAAAGCTAAATGTTATAAATTCTCAGAAGTACACAGAAAAGTGCGCAAATAAAAGTGCTACAACAGCATAGAATACACACTCCTGCCTAAGGTTCATGCTATTCCATCAATCTACAGGCGTCAGTAGTAACACTCCAAGAAACGCAGCAATGCACCAAGGAAAGGCAGGGGAGAAGAAGAGTGCTAGCAACAAAACATGGATGTAAACAATGCAGGCTTTGAAATGTAAAGTATAATAAAAAAATAAAAAACAGCTTTGCAAATGTTTTATGAGGAAGGAAATCCATTCAACACATCTGTTAGACCTCAAGGATGCACATAATGAGTTTTGGTAAGAAACACTGAATGTAAACAGGAACTTTGTTTACAAGAAAACTGAACAGGGCACCTTTAAATCTGCAGTCTACAGGCAACATATTTTAACCTAACGCCATTCCTCAGGCTACATTAACATTGTATAACATTATGTATGTATTTTTATATCATAAACATACAAGTGTTTATGGAGATCACGCTACAGCTGAATATACATCAAATAACAAAAAGGCAGGGAATATGACCCTTAAATCTGCCTAAAAAATTGTGATCTGAATAGCAATAATTTAACTAATACGGAAATACAAAAGTGGGACAACAGATTCTTTTACTAAAGATAAGCTCATCTAAAAGTTTAAATCTGTTTGTCTGATCAGTTGCCCAAGATATCACACTAAACCATCTCTCTAAGTATCCAGACTGCTCCCCTGTTGCCTTTTTTTCTCATTGATGACAAATCCCCATTCATTACATAGACAGTGCTGCCGGCGAGCTTCAGATGAATCCGGTATGATTGAGGTCACACAAAGGTAACTGCTTAAAAACAGAGTTTTCGGAGGAAACCATTTGTCTGATTGAGTCCACATAAGCTTGAAATGATTTTGGTGCGATGAAATGAAAGTTTGGGAAGTGATCCAAATGTGCCACCATGAGGCTGACCCATATGCCAGTATGGCACAGACACCGTATATTGGTGCCTTCAAATGGGGTCGTGTTTACGATAAGAGTCCATATGACCGCCCCCCTCTTGTGGTATTCACGGCCTCGGAAGTGGAAATTTTCTAAAAGCTCAGAGTTCACGAGTTGTGACATGTTTGCTGACACTTTCAGAAATGGCGGAGGCCATGGAAGTTCATTTTTCAGTGGATGGTAAGTTAATATATTGTAATTTTAGTTACAATATAGTTAGAGTTTTTCTTTGTAATTTTATAATAGGTCTGAGGAAAATGCTGATATCCCCAACAGCCTCATCTTTTCATGAGCTATGCCTTTGCATTTCCTACATTATGTTACCCGCTCGCTAGCTTGCTAAATTGTTAGCCTCGGTGGCTTCTAGACACCAACAGTAACATTAAGCTAATTTGCTTTTTAGTTAGAAGTAATGACCGCAAAATGTAAAAGCTGTGTGTTACAACAACATTACTAAAATCACTGGTTTATCTTTGGTCGTGGAGATGTTCCTCTGCAGGGCGTTGAAATAGAAAGTATGTCAACATTTCTTGGAAAGAAGCGAAAGAATGTCAAGAGAACAACCAGGAGTCTTTTTTTGCATCCATGTTGAACGCCAAGCACATCGTGTACACGACTTCCTGTGTCGTAACCACAAGCTCACCAGTTCCATTTGAACATGTATCCTTAAGGAAATGTATATGTGTACTACAAATTAATTAAACCAAAACCATTGAATTGCCTTTTTAAAGAACTACTGAAAGAAAAGTCTCAGAGATAACATAACAGTAAAAAGTGAGAATATTATGAAGTCACAGGTCTGCAATTAACAATACTGTCTCCTATTGTAAGTCATGTAATTACCTCCTGGAGCTTCTTGTTGATTTCCTGGAACACAGCGTGTGCCTTGAACCCCTCCAGTCCGCCACTAGCACTGGTGTTAATAGCTTGAATCCTTGCCATAGTGAAGGCAAGGGCATGAGAATGAGAAAGTAAGGTTAGCGATAAAAGAAAGTGATGAAAACACAGCACAGAAAAGTACATGGCTGCCAAAGACAAAACAATGACTGATTACATTACATTGAATACTTATTTGTATATTCTTATAGGAGAATACTTATTCTTTTGGATGGATCTCGCCACTGGAGCTCAGTGTGTGTTCACCCTTGACAAATTCATATTATAACATGTGAATACCACCACTAGTTAACAACTAGTGTAGGTGGTGTGGGTGGTGACACACAACACAAAGCAGACTCAATTATCACTTTCACTAATGGATCAAGGTGCGTAAAGGCTGTGGCCTCCGCGTTTGACACCTTCACTGCCTGGTTCACAGCCGGTGGCTCTAAACATCAACACAGCCACTTCCAGTTATATCCAGGATGTCTCCATCTTCATGCAACTGTCAGCTAACTTAACTGAGGAGACGCTGGTGCTGCACAACAGAGTAACTAGCAGAACACCGACAGGGCTGGTAGTGCACAGACAACTGTTGAGGAGGATAGTGCTAACATACCCTTTAAAGAATGTAACGTTAGTATCATAGTTTTACAGAAACTGTTGAAACTATGTTACTTGATGTTGTGCTTATTGTCGTAACCAACGGGGGACAGCACGCTAGCTGAAGCCTTGTAGTAATGTGTCAAAGACCGGGAGTTTAGTGACTTAAACATACGTTCACGTAGCTGTTTGTTGGACATTTCGTAGCTAACGTTAACCCGGAACAACGAGGGTGACCTCAATTCATTATTCCAAAACATGTAACTTAACGTATAATTATACCGCACGGTGTTTAGTATTCTTACCTTGGTGTCTGTATTTCAGGCATTTTTCTGTACGTTAACAGACCAACAGACCCACTGATGTAGCGCGTACCTTTTTGCCTGCTGCTTGCTAACTAACGTTACACTTCCTTGATTCTTCCTGTTTTCCCGGATCTTCAGACTCGACGTGTCGATGTCAGATAGCCCAGAGTTGCTGAGTGCGCTGTGAACGGCCCCACATGTATGTCAACATAACTTGCATTATGTACTTGTCTGTGTCTTAAAGAGTCTCTGGCTTCTCTAGGATAATCTAGTCCAGATTTGACCTGGTCCAATGTGTGTCTAAAGAGCAGTGAAATTTCCCTTTTTTGCATTATCACATATCCAGTAAAGGTTTCACAAATCTGTAACTGTGTTTTAAAGAATCTTTAGCCTCTCTGACATGATCTAGTCTAAATTTGACCAGTCTAGGTATAGTGGTTTTTGATCTGGACCTGATCCGATCTGGTCTAGATGTGAAAAAAGCAGGGAAATATCCCTTTTGTGCATTTTCACAAATATAATAAAGGTCACAAATGGAATACTGGGGTTTTCTGAGGTGAAGGGCACCGTTCTATTGGTTCAAACATTACATGAACAGAAACCCTGACCCTGGCCTACAATTTTCAGTCTTTTTTTTAATGAATAGTTACATTCATGAATTAATGAATTAATGACTGAACTGATAAATGGATTTGTTAAAAAACAAACATGAAATACAATTGTTCTTTAATTAAGCTGAATTGTTTGGTGTTTCTAAAGTATTTTACTTGGCAACACATTTTTTTTATAAATATATTGCAGAGATCCATAACAAGTTCTAAAAGTAACACTTAAGGTAGTCTTCAGAATTTTAGGTGGTTTTCTTGGTAATCTACCAAAAAGTGTGCCAAATTACCTGGCACACTGGTATGGTCCTTAAAGAGGCAAGAAAGGTGCTGATTTAATTTCTGTGCTCATTTCACAGCCAAATAGGTGTAAGCATTTTTGTGAAAAAAGCATAAAATACTTCATATGCACTCTAGTGTATAAGCTATATTGCCCACAGTTATATAGAATAGCTATAGTCCAGGTTCAGAAAGGTTAAAGTGGAAATTGAAATGTTTGTAACATATAGTTTGCATGGCGATCCTGGCTTCCATGGTTTAAATTTTGCAAAAGCAAGGCTGACCCATGCAGGCAAGCATGTCCTATTAGGCTACATCAATCGTTCATTACAGTCAAATAACTGATACAAAAACACACAACTGTAAATTATTATCACAATGTTCTGTAGAATCATTATAAATGATACAGAAAAAAGTCTCACATTTTACCAGGGAGTTGAGGAGAGTCCCCATCTAGTGGCCTTCCTCAGCCATCACTGTGAGCAGGAGACTGACCTGGTTGTGCAAAAGGATTTTTGTCTAACATTCCCGTTTATGTGCATTTCTATTGCAAATACACACAGACTGACTGTCAAAGATATTAAGGTATTCTCCAGGCTTCTTGCCAAAGTCTGGGCTACTGTGCCTTTGATTTAAACATGAGTACTGACTGAGACATTTGATGGTGTTATAGAAAGAGATAAGCATACATGTCAGCGTGTGCATTCAAATTTTGCAGATTGCCAACAGCCACTCCATACAATTTTAATGTCAGTTGGAAACACAAGTTGGAGATACAGTGATGGGTGCATTGTTGGGAATACCTGCTGGATATCATACAATCAGACAGCTAGGGGCTGGTGCGTGGGGGAGGGCTCAAGACCAAGCACACAACTCATGCTGGCTTGATCACTCTCTCACACATCACAAATGAAAGGCTCAACGTTTGGCAAGCCACTGAAGGTCACTAGGCGATACTGTCCTGTTATAAGATTCTGTCTGGTCTCTTTCTCTGTAGTCAATGTGTGGGGTTTTAGATCAGACACCAATCAGGAAAACACTGCACTCTGCTGGCCACAAGACCACATAATAACATGTTGGAAATGGTTCACAGACAGCAAGCAATCAGCTACAGTTCAAATTTTTCTGCACAAAACATCAAAAAATGTTGTAAATGTTAAGGTTTGAGCCTGCAAATGTGCTTTTTAAATGTTATGCTGTATGTTTGTTATTTTACATGTGCTATGTTAGCACTGAATGGCATATTCATTACATTAAATGACAAAACCTGCCCTTTTAGCTCACCTCTATGAAAATGGAGCTGCTTACCTCTGTAAAATACTTCACCTGAGGGGGTAATTATGTTTACTGTCAAAATGCCCATGGGTTTTTGTGGCTTGCATTTTGAATGATAGTGAATTATAAGTTTAATCAGATTCAATTAGGGACCTTTTACACTGGGATGGCACACAGGTAAATGTTTCACATGTTATAAAAATACATTAGTTTCACCCATATAATGATGGTGAGCTTACACTGTTGTTAGACTCTTTAGTTAAAATGGTGTTGTTCGTATACCCTGTCTGATACTGAATATTTTACATTATATATATATTTATAGTTAATAAATTGCACATCTTTGGTATTTCTATACTGCAATTTCGTATTACTTATCGGCCCCTTACTTATATACCCCCATATCAATATATCTGTCATAAGCTAATACTGGCCGATATATCAGGCGGGCAGATTTATTGGTTGGTCTCTAGTAGTGGTTTCATTTGTAATGTATTCATTTGTTTATTTACAATTGCTTTTCTTTGTCTTAGTTTGATTTAATTTACATTGTAATATTGGAGTTGTGCCTGTGAAAGTAGGACGTCTGTATGAATAAACAGAGCAGGTATTTGCAGGTATTTGTATGCACATAAGTAAAGTAAATCATGTTTCACTGTGGGTTGCTTGTGTTTAATGGAGAGACAGTATAATCCTGCCGTCTACATCTCCGGACTCACACTTCCACATCGCACTGAACAAACATTCGCTCGGGTAACTACAGAAGTCGTCTAAGTCACGTGACAAGTTCTGCCGGTTTAACTTCCTGTTGTCAATTCAGTTGTTAATGATTTCTTTTTGCTCTAACGTGTCACTTAACTGTTTCTGCAACAAAGTCGGGAGTGGGTTTTGTATGCGAGGCACACATTTCCGTTGGCTAAACGCACCCCGAGTGTCAGACTGATTCGGAAACAAACAGGTCAGCTAATGCTAACCTGGTTGCTAATGTTAGCTAGCTATCGCATAACCTAGAGTGACAGGTGTGACACGGAGGTCCCATTAGATTTTGCTTTTGTCCATCAGCTTCAACCGGTGAGCTATACGCCGATACGACCCCAGTAGGTTATTCCGTTTGCCAGCTAGCACCATGGCCAGTCTGCTGTCAATGCAATGCGTTGTCTCTCTGAGGAAATCTGGGAGCCTAGTTCATTTCAGGACTGCGGCTCTGGGCGTCGATAAGCGAAACTACAGCAGCAAAAAAGGGTCTTCAAGCGAGTATTTGCACCAAAGTCTTGTACCGTCGATGCATTACCAGAAGAGTTTGCCCAGGTAAGGAGCTAATTTAAAGGTGAAATTGGTCAAGCGATTTTTTCCACATGACCTTAACATATGGTTTTAATTCGTAACGTTGGTCTAATATGAATCTAAAGTACCCTGGAAATGTTCGGTGGGTGTAGGAAGGAGTTCTAAGTTAAAGAAGTGACCCATTAAGTTTTTAGATGAATGTAGGTGAAAGGGCACAATTGATTTTAGATCGATGGCCACTAGGAGGCCGTGACATGACTGACATCTACTGGCCTCTAACATTTCCTGGACTGTTGATGGGCTACATTTTCTCTTTGATTACTCCTTTTTAAAAAATTGTTTAGGCTTCCCATACCAAAACTGGAGGATACTATCAAGAAGTATTTAGCTGCCCAGAGGCCTCTGTTGGATGATGACCCATTCAGGTAAGTTTTCACAAGGAAATCAAACTTTTAATTTCCTCATTTGATATTTAGTATCAGATTTATTGCCAAGTAGGTTGAATACAAATATAAAACAGAAAAAGTTGCAATAAAAATATTAAGAAATATTATAAAATGAGATCAAATAAAATAAAAAAAGAACTGTACAATGTATCTTTTATGAAAACGATGAGGTGTGCAAAATATTAACCAAGGGATGTGCAAAGGTTCACTGTATGAAGTAGACCTGGACCTCAGCCTCCTGCCGGAGGGGAGTGTTTCAAAGAGTTTGTGTCCGGGGTGGGAGCATGGATGTATAAAGAGAACGGAATACAGCGGCAGAGGCGGGGCCCCGTTCATTCCTATGAAAGTTGCTCAGTGGCGCATTGAAGCCAAAAAAAGTTCGACTTCCCAGGTTTAAAATTACCTGGATCTTCCATACAGCTTCCGTATTAATTCCAGCTTTTAATGCATTTTACAACTTTTAGGACATATTGATTTAAATAAGGGCTAGTTGATAAAAAAATAAAAATAAAATAAAAATTATCAGGTGATTTACAGACGTCTCTTTCACAATGTAAGTATATGGGAAAAAGTCTTTTGGGGTCAGTGTGCATCATGTGACGGACCCAGAAGTTGTAATTACACGGTTTGACCACTATGTCAAATGGGCTTCAAAGCCTGGCGCACGTCCTGGGGGCTTGGGTGGGAGGGGTCAGCCACAATCTTTCTTTTCCTTCTTGCTAATCAATACTATTTCAATCTTACCTGCAACCATCTGTATTGCGTATCCTTATAGAACAACTGAGAAAGTTGCACAGGATTTCCAGAATGGCGTGGGGAAGCAGCTGCAAGAGGAGCTGGTTGCTCAGGACAAAAACAATAAGCACACAAGCTACATCTCAGGTGACTTTGCCATTCTGTGGATTACCAACCTGGAACTGAGCATCACAAATGCAGACCATCACTAATAACTCTGGTTGAATTACCTCTTTTCTTTCAGGGCCATGGTTTGACATGTATCTTTCTGCACGCGACTCCGTGGTGCTGAACTTCAACCCCTTCATGTCCTTCAATCCTGACCCTAAGGCCGAGTACAATGACCAGCTTGTGCGGGCCACCAATATGGTGTGCTCGGCAGTGCGCTTCATGAAAACACTGCGAGCTGGACTACTGGAGCCAGAGGTTTTCCACCTCAACCCGGCTAAGAGTGACACAGACGGCTTCAAAAAGCTCATCCGCTGGGTCCCGTCTTCACTGTCGTGGTATGGAGCTTACATGGTGAATGCTTACCCCCTGGACATGTCGCAGTACTTTCGCCTGTTTAACTCAACTCGGATTCCCAAGTGTGGGCGAGATGAGCTCTTCACCGATGAGAAGGGGCGACATCTCCTGGTTATGAGGAAAGGCAACATGTATGTGTTTGACATTGTGGACAGGGATGGGAATTTGGTGAAGCCTGCAGAGATCCAGTCCCACTTGAAGTACATTTTGTCTGACCCAACGCCAGCGCCTGCCTTTCCCCTCGGGGTCCTGACCAGTGAGAACAGGGACGTGTGGGCCGGGCTGAGGGACAAGCTGATAGCTGCTGGAAACGCTGAGGATTTACGGATTGTTGACAACGCCCTGTTCTCTCTCTCTCTGGACGATGAAAGCATGAGGGACCACATTCACATCTCCCACAACATGCTGCACGGCGACGGCTGCAACCGGTGGTACGACAAGTCCTTCACCATCATTCTGACCAAAGATGGACAGGCGGCCGTCAATTTTGAGCACTCCTGGGGCGACGGCGTAGCTGTCCTCCGCTTTCAGAATGAGATCTTCAAAGACACAACCGAGCAGCCGCTGGTACACCCGGGCTCTGCTGCTGCTGCGGTGGACTCAGCCTCTGCTGTGCGCAGACTGCAGTTCAAGCTGGACAGCGAGCTGGAGAATGGCATCAAAAAAGCCAAGGAGAGCTTTGATTCAGCTGTATCCAAACTCAGCATTGGTGCCATGGAGTTCAAGAAAGGTGGGAAGGAACAATTAAAGAAGAGCAAGTTGAGTCCGGATGCTATAGCACAGCTGGCTTTTCAAATAGGCTTCCTGAGGCAGTATGGACAGACGGTAGCAACATATGAGGCCTGCAGCACTGCGGCATTCAAGCACGGCCGCACCGAGACCATCCGGCCAGCCACTGTACACACAAAACGATGCTCACACGCCTTTGTTTGCCAGCCAGGCCAACACAGTGTGGCGCAACTACAGGCCATGCTCAATGAATGCTCTAAATATCATGGACAGCTCACAAGGGAAGCAGCCATGGGTGTGTATAAGACATTTCTACATGTGATTACAATGCGTGATACCATGAAATATTCAAAATACTGTCCCACAGATATGTTTCTAAAACCATGAAACCCTTTTTTTTTTTTTTTACTTGCAGTCATTACACTGTAAGATATCCCTTCCCTGTTGGTGATTTTATGAGGTGCTTTGGTAATTTATTAACAGGAAAGAGAAAGAATGTCTAGACTGAACTCGGTGCACCATTGTGCAGTAAACTAGTCATGTCATATCCACAGCATGATCTGATGGCAGAGGCTGAATTCACAGCTTATGATTCAACACTGAGCCAAATATTTGAGACATAAAACCCTCTATCAAAAAAAATGTTACAGCACAATTTTACAGCTTACACCAGGGGTGATTGTTTCTCATTCATTGCATGTTTAGGATTGGGAGCCCATAAAGTCCTGAAAGATGATGTTTATCTCATCTTGTGCGCACAAGATATTAGTATTGTTTTTACAAGTTATCTTGTATGCAGTAGCTAATATAATAACTTCAGAAATATAACAATATTTATGCCTAAATTTCCCTTGGGATCAATAAAGTATCTATCTATCTAATAATATACAAAGATAATGACCTGATATATAGGTATATTGTGTGCACAAGATTAAAATAACTCATCTTTCTGGACTGCGAGGGTTCCATAAATGAGTAAACATGGAGGGATTTCAGGCTAAACTGGTCTGAAAACGCACACATACCATCGGTCTTCTGTACTAACCATTTCTTTTATTATTCTCACCAGGCCAAGGTTTTGACCGCCACCTGTTTGCTCTGCGATACCTGGCCAACTCGAAGGGCCAGGCTCTGCACAGCCTGTATACAGACCCAGCGTACGCCGCTATCAACTACAACATCCTCTCCACCAGTACCCTCACCAGTCCAGCTGTGAACCTCGGTGGCTTCGCCCCGGTGGTGCCTGATGGGTTTGGCGTCGGCTACGGTGTCCAAGACGACTGGATCGGCTGCAGCGTGTCCAGCTACCCGGCTCGCAACGTCCACGAATTTCTGCAGTGTGTTCACAAGTCTTTAGAGGACATTTTCACTGTCCTGGAAGGAAAGCCACTCAGCTAAGAAACGTGTGTTTGTCATCAGCAAATAGAAAAAACCCTATAATTTTACAGTGAAGGTGACTGCAGACACCGTTGATAAATGTCTCTGGGAAAACATGCAGAATGAATTATACATTTTATACACCTCAAACGATACACAGGGAGAATCAGTGCTTCAATATCATTTTTCTTTAGGAACGAAATGGTTGAATGAATACAGATTACTCTAGGTATATAATGGTTACCTTGTCAGTTTATTGTATACATTTATTGTGTAATATAAAAAAGACATTGAACAATTTTACTGGAAAAATTGTTAGCTTTCCACTTTAACTGATTCAATCCACTGGTTTTCCAAGACCTCAGTCTCATGTTTGTGACTGAATTGTACAGCCATGTCCATTCTGACAGCAGCATACAGTAACCTAGTGTGACGTGTTAGCTGTGGTTTTAGTTTTAGACTGCAGAGGTTCAGAGTGCTGGGCATTTATGCATCAGGGCTTTTCAGGTATAGAACTCCTCTGGAATACTGATTAGAGTATGGAGTCCGATTCTGTGCCTTCTCTAACAGCATTTGCTGATTGTCACTGTAATAACTTATATTTAAATTATCATCACTGTTTTGTCATTTACAGCTTTATTGATGTGGTTGATTGTATATTGAAATAAAAAAATTAAATCACATTTGCTCATTTATTTAATAAATGTTTGTGTAGCTAGAACATCTTCCCATTTAAAATTATTGTACCAATAGTTCTTTCTATATACCAGAATATAATATGGAGGATGGACTGTACAGTTGTCATTGAAAGGTAACACAAGCAAAGGACACTTATAATGACCTGTATACGAGTAGATTAGACAAAACAAAGTTTTTCCTCATCCTTTATTTAAAATAAAAAAACACCACCAAAAGCAAATGTACAAATGCGGTAGTACAACAACAGAAACATTAGCTAAAGCAATTAAAATGAGCAAAATCCACATTTAGATAGGCTTGATCTTGAAGTGTAGACCGATGAGACTGAAGACGAGACATTTCAGATCCTGCACCAGGTAGTAGAACACACGAAGACCTTCAGGGTCCCTGAAAAACAATTTGAAAAGTTAAGCCCTTTTGTCAGTGACTAATATACAGCGTCTTCTTTCTTTCCCCAACTCCTGGATATAGTACTCACTTTGACTGGTTGACATCAATCAAGGAGCCAATTTTGGAAGTTGTGAATGAAATGTGTTCGTCTCCAATGACGATCTCCAGTTCCTGTGAATACGAGGACAAAAACAGGCAAGTCATTCCAAGGCTTCAATTACTACAGTGCCAGTGATGACGTCCAAACCTGTGACTGTCAGACTCCATGTCCACGTGATCAACGATGGAGAAAATATCAACGAGTTGACCAACGATTGAAATGTGGGATGCTCTGTATATGCTATCAAAATCTGTGACCCCATGTAAATTATAACAGGTCATAACGTTGTCACAGCTATGAAAACATGACCTACGGAGTCACCATTTTTAGAACAAATACATTATGTACAGAAGCCAAGAATGGCCGTGCTTGCAATAATTTTTTAATGCCGTTAACTCTAGATCACGAGTTAATTACTCGTTAGAGAAAACAAGTCTTGTTATCTCGAAATCTCGAGAAATTGCATTATGTCTTTCTGTTAAAGATAACTTTCAGATCAGTCCTTGTTCATTTAAGGAGAAGACTACGAGATAAATGAACCTGTTATCAGGACAAAACGAGCTTTGTTATCTTGAGATAATGGCATTAAAAAAAATTATTGCAAGCACGGCCATTCTCGCAATTATGTGACCATATCAAAAATGGTTTGTTGTAAAGGTCACAAAATCCGACCGGTCACAGAATGTGGTGCAATAGTGTTGTTAAAAAAATGAACTGTCTAGCTGCAGTGGGCCCTGTATGAAATATGAAATGACAGAAATGGATAGAAAATGAGTTTTTAACATGCAAAATAATCTGGCCACTGACGGCGAATGGAGACACAAACCTGTCTGCCAACTCTGTCAGGAGGCGGCCACAGTGCGTCATCTTCCTTGGTGATCTCACTGTCATCAATGATCCTCTTGAGCTCCTCCATCACACTTTTGTGTACATATGCCTGGGTTGGTACAGAGAAGACAGATGAACCAGGTCAAATGTTCAGAGTGGTGCCATATATTTATAACACATGTGTTGTAAGAATAGACATATCAGATACTGATTATCTTAACATCAAAATATGAATTTAATGTTATGTACTGTGTGGTAACTGATGATGAATCTCCTTACTTGGTTGACCATCATTATCAAGCCCCCTAATGAATGACCACAACACTCAGCCGCAGTTTACATACAATAAGGCAGGTAAGCACTAACAGTCAAGGCCAAAACCTGGTCACAATATTGATATCTTAGAATTTTGTCACAGATATTGGGCAAAATTGCCAATGATTCGGTTGTACAGCTAACGTTACTCCAATAGTAACGTATTTTTTTTTAGTTAGTTACCTCTTTCCTGATCATGACGTCATTCTTGTAGTTGCTGTTGTTTGCGTACCTCAGTTTACCTGCAAGAAATGAATCAACGTGAAGCAGAAATTTGAAACAACGAATCACTTTTCACAAAACGCATGAGTTTGTTGCTATCCCTACGGGCCACATGGCGCTTAAACGCTCATAAGATATTGTGAAATGATTAATGCATTTATAATAAATATATTTTGCGCAGTTACCTTAGTCAAAACATTAACTATCACCATTTATAACGCAATGGAAACCAAAGAGAATTTGGCGCTAGCAGCAACTCGTTTTGAGGCTTCTGCGGCCTAGCCACTGCCGGGTGGCTAGCGACGTTAGCTCAGACGCAGGAAAGCTAACACGTCTATATTACCCTTACATTGCCGCATTATTGAACTTACCGTCAGGTCTGAATTCAAATTCCAGGAACTCGTGTCCAAACTTTCCCTTGTGCCCAACATAATATCTCAAATAGAAGTCACTTGTTGACATCTTTACTCTTCAGAAAGTACTCTTTCTGGTGAAGTCTGCGGAACAAAACTTAGCTAGCAAGCGCAGACTGGATCCTCGCCACCCATGTACGCATGCGTAAAGGGTATAGGCGTTTAGAGATATTCGTGCCCTGAAGTTTGTCTTTCAGGAAATTCTAACGTACTAGTATGGACATACTAGCCCTGAAATGTACATGCAATTCATATACAATTTTAGACCCGATATTTCCTCTTTATGCTCCCTCTGCAAAGGGGCATTGAGTCCATGTATCATTTGTTTTATTTTCGTATTTAGTCAGTTCACTTTTGGATTCAAATTGCCCTATTAATCTGAATTAAATGTTGCCTATTGTAGAAAGTGTGGTCTTATTTTTTAATATAGAGTCTAACAATACTGGATCGATAATTCGATGTCTCTTGGGCAAACACCACATTCACAAAGTAAGATGTCTTCAGTTTCTACCAAATATAACTCTGTTTTTGTGTTTAGACTTTCTGCAATTCTGTTACAATGTTAATACTTTTGTGCATAGATTCGTTTATTTTAGTCTTTTCAGCTCTAAATGTATTTAATTATTGACCTTTCCGTTTTTGGTTTAATTTCTGCTCTTATTGTATTGTTGGTCTTGAAATGTTTAGTTTCTTTAATTAAGTAGTTAAATCATGTTAATGCTGGGGTTCAGGGTCCATTTCTGCGAAGAAGACGGCAGTGTGAGAAAAGGTTCTGCCTGAAAGAAGTCACCCAGGGATTACATAACGTTCGCTAAATCTTTGTCGCATTTTACCAACGTCATCGCTTTCCGCACCAAGGGACGTTTCTGACCACAGCACACGTGTGGTTATAAACTTGTACCCATGGCAGGCTCGTTTTCTCAAGAGCTCGAGGATTTGTTGAATCCTTTGCCTAAATTTGCGGATCCAGAGGATGATGAAGACGAGGCCACCAAAGCCAGAGTGACTGAAAGATTCATCGAGGACGACGACGACGAAGATGAGGTCGGCCCCAGTGCTCTGCGGAAACACAACACATCCTTGCTCGCAGAAACAGACAGACGGTATGTGGGGAAGGCAGTCTCTCGTAAACAGCTGCTGATGGATATTGAGGGATCTGGTGATGATGATGATGATGATGATGATGATGATGATGATGATGATGATGAGGAGGAGGAGGAGAGCAGCCAAGAGGAGCTAGAAGAAGATGAAGAGGATTCTATCGGGGATGAAGAGGCAGATGATGATGAAAATGGTTTGGAAGATGAGGAGTTGGTGGGCAGTAGAGATACTAAACCGGCGTCTGAGACTACGGGCGCTGACATGACCTTTCCTCGGGGAGTGGACTTCCACAAACTGACAGAGGGCATGGATGACCTGGGAGTGAGTGAAGATGATGATGACAGTGGCGAGGAGACCGAAGGCAGCGATGAAGATGATGGCACTGATGACGATGAGATGGAAGGCGAGGACGAGGAAACTGTCCGCACATTCTCCCAAGACAAAGTAGACGAGGAGGTTGAGAAGGGGAAGGCTGTGAAGAACCAGCTGGCCCTGTGGGACCAACTGCTCGAGGGCCGAATCAAAATCCAGAAAGCTGTGGTGACCGCCAACCAGCTGCCACAGCCGCAGACTTTCCCAGAGTTCAAGAGGAGGGGTGGAGCCGAGCTTGCAGGGGAGCTGAAGAACACCCACAAAGCTCTGAAAGCGCTTCAAAGATCCCTGCTGGAGCTGCACGATCAGCTGCTCTACCAGAATCCAGACATGAGGGCCGTCGCTCTGGGGACGACGGGAGCTCACGCTGAAGACGAGGACATAAACAGTGATGAGAATGAAGAGGGGTCAGTGCAGGAACGTGAAGCGCCTAAACGAAAACTGGAGATGGCAGAGTACCCGGACTTCATGGCCAAACGTTTTGCCGCTTTCCAGCCTTACCGTAACGCCACGTTGCAAAAGTGGCATGACAAAACCAGACTGACTATGGGCAAAAGCAGCAAGGGTTTCGGGGCGTTTGACAGAAACATATTGACCCAAGTGGAGCAGGTGCTGATGGACAATGAGAGGCTGGTGCGGCGCACCCAGACTCGACGCTCAGAGTACAGAGTCCTGGGGAAAAAAGAGGCCTCTGCTCTCACCTCTGAGACCGTCTTTACCGAGGGCGAGGAGGCGGAACAACAGGTTAAAGCAAACACGCATCTAAAGGATCTGGACGAGGATATATTTGATGATGATGATTTCTACCACCAGCTACTAAGAGAGCTGATTGAGCGCAGGACGAGTGCAGTGGACCCCAATGACCAGGTGGCTATGGGCAGGCAGTGGCTGGCCATCCAGAAATTGCGCAGCAAGATCAAGAAGAAGGTAGACACCAAAGCCAGCAAGGGGCGTAAAGTCCGATTCCACATCCACAGTAAGATGGTAAATTTTATGGCTCCTATTGACCACAGCTCAATGAGTGACGAGGCTCGCAACGAACTGTATCGTGGCCTCTTTGGTCAGAACTCCACAGTCAGGGAGTGATGTTGAGGAGGTACTCATGTGGAGCAGATGTCCCAGGATATAAACAAAGCAGTGCCTTTTTTTTTTTTTTTCTCACACTCCAAGGAATGATGCCAAGCAGCAGTCTGGGTTAGGACAGAGACTGGGCCTGCTCTTGGTCAGGAGAAGCTCCTCAGAGTGGGTGGGCAGTTATGGTGCTCTGACTTGACAGAATATGGACTCATAGGGCACATTCAGTTCTTAATACCTGTTATACTGACTAATGACTAATTTGTGATTTAACACAAAAGTTACACGAGTGTTTCCACCTAAACAAAATGCATAGTGAGTGATAAGTGGATTTGAAAGAAAAGAATGAATGTGTCATCTCTTCATGTCACCAAGGCTCATGTTATTCAAGTAAAGTGTTCAAATTGTTAAATAGTGAATACAAACATATATGTTGTCCCAATTCCATACAACATACTGTTTTTGCAGTTAGTATAGACAAGATCAACATACCTCACTGCTTTACACTAACAGGGAATGATACAATACTCGTCAATCAAACTACAATTAAAGAATGCACCTGCTAATTCATCTTCAAAGGTTGCAAAATGTTTCTTCCAAAAAATGTTATTTCGTGTTTTGTTTCACTATCATCTGCAAGTAGTAAAAGAAAATTCCACTTGTGAGCAGCTCATTCATCTCCTTTGTGCATTGCATTATGGGAGAATAGTGTCCATCAACAGAGTGTTCAAAAATCAAGGAGTTTTTTTTTTTGTATGCATACTTGACTGTATGATTATGCTCTTATTTTCTCACTTTTCCAGTGTGAACACAGTACAAACTGAAAACCTACTTAGAATGAGTATGTTGTGTGGATTTTGGGGCACATTACATGCATTGCAGGGCCACAGCCAGGACTGATTCCAAGTTCCCCCAATAGATCCCTCAACCACACGCCAAAAAGGAGGTCTCTTAAATGTGTCCATATTTTGATTTTCAGTTAAGTTAAATTGTCTGTAATTGTGTCTTATTCTCAACATGAAGGTCTAAATTGTTGTTTTGCCACACTGCCAGGAATAAAATTATGGTGGAGAGGGGTTTATGTATTTTTTTTGTTGGCCAAAAAGTAGTCGCCTTTAAATATATTGATAGAATAGAACTACTGGATGATCTTTTTCACAGCACACATTTTGACTTGTCATATGCCATGTTCATACCATATCATTTAAACCGTAATTACGCTCTGATGCTCGTAATTACAGGTATATACTGTAGATATCTGGAATTACTGACACCGTCAATCTCTCCCACTTGGTGAAAAGTCTCAAGTTTGGAAAACGCTTCATTTTAACAGTTATGTTTTCAAGGTTAGGGATGTGCTTGAATTTGAATATACTCCTTGAAAAATGCCTGATTTTCACCATAATCTGGTGTTTCATCATCTACACAGTCACTCATGTAAACCAAACGTCTTTGAATGTTTGAGATGAAACGATTCCGCCGTCATATTTGTTTGTTGTCTCCTGGCATTTACAGTAACTATTTAGATGTGATGATAAAGGCTTCGAGAGTCCAGAAATTTTTGGTTTAGGTACCTTGAAAGTGCTTGAATTTTGCTCTTAAAAAGCTGTACAAACCCTGAATATGTAGATTTAAAACAGAACATTGCCTTTAAAAACAGATTCGATCTCAACTGAACCAGAAACAGATATATATTTTTAAATCAAATGCAAGAATTTGGAAGTGACAGATTTGTCAATTCCAGCAAGCAAAGAGCACCTGAGAACTTTATCATAAGAAAAATGTATACAGGATGAAAACTCCATTAAATAACATTTACAGAACACATTTACATTGGGTATCTTGTACTTGATATTTTCACAGCTCAATGCATTTAGTAACACCATTTTCAGTGTGTAGGGTTACATCTTATTAATGAAACTTGCATACATGTTCGTCTGAGGATTCAAGTTGATGGGAGTCAAAAAAAAATACTTTGTGGTAATTCTGTAACAACATAATTCATGTTTCTTTATGTTACCAACATCTTAATAAATGTGTTATAGTAATGTCAGCATCATTAAAATGAAAACAAACTATTACACAATTAGTTCACAAAGACAGTATGGAAAATACTCTTTGGTGATGATGTCATACATCAAATAATTTGAGGTGGGAATCGGTTGTTTAATTTGACTAATAACTAATTCTGTTTGTTATAGTCACACAAGACAAAGCAAGTGCAACATGACACAAACAACAGAAATCTCAATCCATTAGTACCTCGCTTCAAAATCTATTTGTATAAGTCAAAATATGCTTTATTTAGAGCTTGAAAAAAATATGTCAAGTTGCATTGATAAAGGGAATTAGTCTGTTCAGACGGTGCACCTTTAATGGTAGTGAGATAGGATAAGGCCCTGCCATTGAACAGCATGTTGCTACACTGCATTTATTGTATGGTTAAAGGCTGTCAAGTGTTAGGAAATCTTTTTTAGACACCATAACTGCTTCTTTAGTTAGCTTCTCCATTTCAGTGCTGTGGTAAAGGCAAGCAGCAGTTTGAAATGAAATTACAAGTCAGCCCTTTTGTCTTTCTCCCCCTTCAATCTCATACAGTACACAAGCTAAAGAGAAAAATATAACTGAATGCAACTGCTTTAAACCAGCTTCTGTTCTTATTCATTTCCTCAGTTCAAGCAGAATCACATCGAAAGGAGACCTTTGGATTTCCTGGCTATTATTCTTGCCTTGTAGCCACAATGTAGAGCACATTCAGCACGTATAGGGGAACCCGCCTTCCTCTCTTCAAGGGGAGCGCTGTGCTCAGTGGGGCCGACTGCTGGACTCCATGTTTGGCTGCTTCTTTGTCGTTCCATATCCATTAAACCACCCGTTCAGCCGTTTCGTCAAGCCACCATTTAGAATGTCCTGGATGTGTTGGACTATGAGATTTATAGCAACTGCACAGAGAGACAAAGAGATTACGTGGTCAGGGTCAGCCCCAGTTTGTGTCTCACACATATTACCATTACAGTTCAGTCACCAAGCTAAGCATAATTTCAGATTTTTCAAAAAAGTAAATACAGAGTGATCTTGGAAAAAAAACTGAATGTTATTTAACAAAAGTTACATGAAAGTCTTAAGGTATTTCCAGCATTCTGAAAGACTTGACCATCTGGATGAAAAAGTATTCCATCATTCCATCCGCTACATGATAAAAAAGAAAGCTGTACTTCTTTTTCCTTATCTAAACCTAAGAGTAGTAGGAAACAGCATATCTTCTTGCTCAATTTGTACAATGTGAATCAAAATGAAAAATCTTACGTGTATATTTATTTATGGTATATTTTCATTACAAAATAATAATCATATTTTGCTTGTGTTGTACAAAAAGAGCAACGACATGTCATTTCTGAACCTGAATTAGGAAATACTGTCGCATTTTTGCAGAATATTTTTTCATCCAGATGGTTAGAGGAGTCCTCCACAACGACCTTCTGGGTTTTTAGCCATGCTAGTGGTGTGGCTCTAGGGATGGCAATGTCGGTCTGTTGGTCCACCATTTTGGTCCAGACGGAAATATCTCAGCAACTACTGGATGGATTGCCATGACATTCATGGTCCCCAGGGGATGCATTCTACTGACTTGGGTGATCTTTTGGTGACCTTTCCTCTAGCACAACCAGCAAGTCAAACTTTTCACTTATCCTGTGAAATATCAATTCAATTCAGCTTTATTTATATAGTGCCATATCATAAATATCTCAGGGCACTTATCTTGATATCTACTTGTGGGATTGGCGCAAA
Source organism: Maccullochella peelii (assembly GCA_002120245.1). Classification (NCBI taxonomy): domain Eukaryota; kingdom Metazoa; phylum Chordata; class Actinopteri; order Centrarchiformes; family Percichthyidae; genus Maccullochella; species Maccullochella peelii. The sequence goes on from LKNJ01003491.1 coordinate 65,517, forward strand.
TATGGTACAGACATTCATGGTTCCCAGACGACTGACTCCTAATGGTTTCAGTGATCCCCTGGCTTTTCATCTAGCGTCACCATAAGCTCAAAATTTCAATTTGTCCAATACTTTGTTTTATGACAAAACACCTGCTAAATGAATCACATAGCATGTTAGCATTTAGCTCAAAGCACCACTGTGCCTAAGTACTGCCTCACAGCTAGCATGGCTGTAGACTCAGTCTTGTTCAAAGATTGCCGGGTATTTATTTGTCCAAAAAATGGATGCTTAGGTCTGTGACTCAAATGCAATGGTAATGCATGAGAGGCACGAACTGGGGCTATGTCAGGGTAGGTATCCTGCTTCAAGATATTTAGAGTATCTACAGCGTGGTTTTCTTTTGCAGTTTGTTTTGGATGGTTCAACGTTCTTTTCTCAAATCAACAGACATAGCTGTTTTGTTCTCCCAGCAGCAGATGCTTTTGCTTCCTCAGTTTCGAGAACACAGTTCCCAGCTCAGAGGGCAACAATAAACACAGCTGTGTCCTTTATGATAAAGCTGTTTAGACTAGTGTCTCGAACACTTTGGTTCAATTTCTTTGATATCAGTTCTAATGTTCTTAAAGAATCTCTGCTACAAAAGCACAAATACTCACCAAGGTTGTCAGCTCCTCTTGGTATGATCACATCAGCATATTTCTTCGTCTGAACAGTGGCAATAAAAAAGGAAAAAAGGTTTGACCATGAGTGAATGCTCAAAGACACAGCCGCGCAAACTGAGTCGAGTAGCGTTACAATACATGTAGAATAGCACTTACTGGCAGACAGAACTCCTCGAATGCAGGCTTGACAAAAGTAATGTACTGTGCTAGAACGCTTTCCAAGTCCCGTCCACGTTCACTTATATCACGCAGCACTGGGGGAAAATGAGACCAGGTAAAATTCAATTCAATTCAGTTTTATTTATATAGCGCCATATCATAACAAAGTTATCTCAGGGCACTTTGTCATAAAGAGCAGGTCTAGACCGACTCCTTATGTGTACAGAGACCCAACAATTCCCACCAAGAGCAAGCACAAGCAACAGTGGCAAGGAAAAACTCCCTTTTAACAGGCAGAAACCTCGAGCAGAACCAGAACCAGAACCAGAACCAGGCTCTGGGTGGGCGGTCATCTGCCTCGACCGGTTGGGTTGAGAGAGAGGAGAGGGAGAGAGAGAGAGAGAGAGCAGGAGGAAAGCGAACATGCAGTAGCACAGCACAGTTCAGTTCTGCATACAGATGTAAAGCAACAGTAGAAGGAATGGTATTAATGTTAATACAAATAATACTAATAGCAATATGGTAGTAGTAATACTAATTAAAGAAAAAGTTCTCTTTATAGTCAAAACGCTAATTTGCCAAGAGTTACTGTAGATGAGAAGATGGATTAGTAAATATGAAGCTAGGGTCAGTTTGTTTAATCACACTCCATAAAATTACTGTGCGCGTCCCGTTACATAACTCCACATAAAACCACGTGTCATTTTTAAAAGTAGTTTTTTTGTACAGAGTAACAAGATATAACATGTCAGTGAGAGGTTCTGGTTGCCTCTTGTGTTGAAACATTGAAGCGATTTGTCTAGTCATGCTTCCGTGTCTCACCTCTTCGTGATAGACGTGTATCGGCGTCGGTGTCCACAAACAGCTTCATTTGGAAAAGGTCTCGGATCTCCTGAGAATAAAACATCAGGATGCCCTCAAACAGCACCACATCAGCAGGGTACACTGTCACTGTCTCTTCCTTCCTGCCATACAAAATACAGTCAGTATAAAAACAAAGCGTGCCTATGTAACATTTGCTGAACAGCAGCCACAGTAATGGTAAATGTTAATACGTCAGGGATGCAAACGCGTGTATGGTGAAAAAAGAGAGAGCTATCTGCAGTTGAAAAAAAAAAAAACAAGTGACAGCGTAATATCATATAACCATGTGGCCAGGGCTTTCCACAAGGATATGGAGTAGCCAGCCACTCAAGGCACAAGAAAACAGGTTTAAAGTTCAAAAAATTTGGTTTATTTTCCAAAAAAAAGAAAGGACTCAACAAACAAACAACTGAAGGGAACTGAATTAAGAGTTATATGGCCCTTAAAAGAGGTCAACAAAACATAGCTACTGAAAGATAAAGCTAACAAAACAAGATGTCAACTCAACCCCCTGGAGAACATTTTAGGCCGTAAAAGCCCAGATTTGGTGGCCTCTGGCACATTCTAATGCCACTATGCCATCATATACATACAGAAGTTCCATTACATCAGATTTTATTTTTAAAACATGATTTGGGGCATCTGACATTAGTTTGCATAATTGTTCAATGTCAAAAAAATACAAAAGCATTCTAGGACATTTTAAACTGTAAAATTGCAGTGTGAGGTTGAGGCATAGCCTACATTTTCCTCATGACACAGGCCTGTTAAAACATTTTAGTGTGCGTTTGCAATGCATCTTAAAGATGGCTCTGCTGTGAAAAGTGCAATGTAACTAAAGGTAATTCATTAATTTGTCCATTCATTAAGCCCATAAACGTCTGTGGGGGCGGGACTGATACAGACAGATAGGCACGTTTCTCTGTCATCATCGGATCTGGACGATTCACACAAGTCACCCAAACTGATGTGGAAAAAAAGCGACATTCGCCCGAAAAGCGAGTTGTTTGCATCCCTGATACGTAGTGTAACAGAGCCACAAGTAGAAGACTGATAAAGTCAGCGAACTGCCTCACAACAATATCTGCCTAAAGTTAGCTAACATTAGCCACCTTAAGCTACTGGTCACAACAGACCAAGTCAGGGTGTAGCAGAAAACCCCCAGTGTGTATTAAACTGAGAAGTGGTGTGTTTTATTGCTAATGAATTGAACTTTCCCCTTGTAAAAGGAAAAATGTGTCATTTCTTCTTTCACACAGTCTTGCTTTGAGGCTACAGTGAAAAGTTTTCAAATGTTTAATTATTCATTGTTTCAGGGCAATACATAAAAAGAAAAATCTGAAAAACTGAAGGTAAAAGCAGGACCATACCAGTACGTTTGCATGTCTTAGTCTATTTACTACAATTTACATATAGTTTGCACCATTTTCCAAAGCTTACTGTGTTGTTTCACTATGCTATGAAAATCAATTTGCATAAAAGGTAGAGTAATTAATCCACCACAGCGGACATTATGTCTGCTTTAAAAGTTAATGTTACTGCTGCATAATGATGCATTGGAGACCTCTTTTATAGTGGGCATGGGCTGAAACATGCAAATACACTCCTTTATTGTTGTCTCTGTATGGACTTGATATGACTCATTTACCTGGAATGGGAAACAAAGTCATAAACAGGGATGTGTACTGTTTTTCCCTCCTTGATGTCCCACAGGGTCGCGATTATGAGGTCATTGTCAAATGCATCTATACAGAAGGAAAGAGGACAAAGCAGGATGAAATATCACCAAGCAAACCTCACACCAAGATCCTGAATCCCATACAGATAAACTGCTCTGAATAAACAAGGCAAAAGTTTCCCAGCAGGAGACACACAGCTGTTTCAGGCCAGCAGACTTCCATCCTTGATTACCGACATACCTGGGTGGTCGAAGTTGAACTGGCCCCTGAGTGCCTTGGCCTTCTGCTCTGGGGTGAGGACCCTGTAGAAGCAGTCCTGGCTGAGGATGGCCACTTGCCGCTGGTGGTGGTCGATCTCGTTCTGCCCCAGCATCTCCATGATCTTGCTGCACACCGACGACTAGCCACACAAGAAGAACAAAACAAGTGGTGTGATTAAATAACTGGCCCAGTTATCTCATTTACCACCTCCTTCTGTTTTTGGAACAGAAGTGGTTGTCTGTATAAATCAAACCAATGCATAAACTTTAATTTACACTTTGTATTTAGGTCACTCATGTCTTCGCGGCCTGGAAACTGTTATTAGAAAGTGTCTATTTAAAGCTGGGGTAGGCAAAATCTGCGCAACTTATGCAAAACCTTCCGCCTCTCTCTCTACCGCCTCATATCACTCCGCTAAGCCCCTCCCACCAAACCCATAACTTCGACCAGCAGCAGAAGGAGTGGGTTGCCCTGCGAAACCTTATCCCTCGTAGTGTTCACTCTCCACGCCGTGAGCCTCACCAAGACCCCGGTCCCTCTCTCCGCGACTTGTCTTCTCACAGTCGCCCCTCCAGCACTTCACAGCCGCAGAGCAGAGTGCCCCAGGCTTCAGAGGCAGCTGCAACGCCATCCAGCACACCACTGCCCCTCCCTCAAAAGCTATTCCCCACTGTTTGTCATCACGCCTCTTTGCCACGTCAGCGCCATGGCATCAAACATAATGAGCCCGAAGCTCCGTGTGGAGCCGGGACGTGTTGCTTTGTACTATACGCCGCTGTAGGCCAAGGAGGTGTTGGAGATTTATCACAAGTTGCAGGATTTTCTGCAGGATTTTCCGCCACTGAATCAGGCTTTCACCGTCTGAAGGGACGTGCATCTGCATTTGTAGCTCAGCCAATAAGCACGCACCGTCTCTCTGACATAACCTGTGATTGGCCAAAGTCTCCCGTCACGGGATAGATTTTCTGAAGCCTGAAAACAGAGCCAAGAGGAGGGGCAGAAGTAGAGGTTTTCTCTCAGACCACTTGAATTACAATATATGCTGGAAGGTTATTATAGAATTTTTGCCGAATGACGCCAAAGAAAATACTGCCTACCCCACATTTAAAAGCTGCAAACTTGTATCCTTGATATCATAACAGACACTCACATACACAAAACAAAAGATTGCAGTTTACTCCCCATTCAGATAACGTGTGGGAGAACAGGTGGTTCTGTGAGCAGTTACTTCTATAGGGGGGAAAAGGGTATAATATCAGGAAGGCAAACCCACAAACAACTGTCTACCAAACCACAGCCTGAGTTTTGTTGACGTAATCACCTATAAAAATCAACCTACTGTCACCTACATAACTAATGTCAAGGAACAGTCTGCTTAAATAATAAATACATCTAACTATCTTCCAGGTTTACACTGTTAACGGTAACCAAAATGTCACACACTGTGGCCTGGAGGGCAGAACTACTTAACTCGCTGACATTTCAATAGCCAAATTTGTCACACAATAAGAGGAATAAATAAAGACTTTGATTTTGCCTTGGTGTCTGTATCCTGATGATCTACTCTGCAAAGCAACTATGCAACAACATATACAACTAATGCAACTATTTCTGATCTTCAAAAGACAGAACACTTACTGACAACCCTGAAAACCTTTGAAACCATGCACAATATTGGTTACAGAATAGAGGATGATAATGCAGATATTTAGTCTCTTATGGCACTGAAGACATCATTGTAATGCCAATGAGCCAGAAATGAGGTGAAATGAAAATCAAGACGCAAACACAAGCGGAAACAGCAGTTGCATCAGTGTCACAAAGAGGAAAAATCCAGTATGATATCAGCAGATTCGCCAGAAACAACAACACAGACCATGATAACAATAAAACAAGTCTTCAGGCTACCACATCTTGCACTGGATATTTGATATTCACAAATGTAAGCCCTGCAGACAGCATCACACCTTGGCATAGTAGCCAGATTCTGCTTACAAACTTGGGGAGTTTAGTGAGCTTTCAAGGTCTATAAATGTGTTTTATTTTTGGTCTCTGATTTTCATGAGCTTATAGCAGGCAGACCCTGTGCAGCTGATGCTAATTAACTGAAATCTCACTTCCTTAATATCCTCTTAAGTTGAAAATTGTGGAAACATAAGAATAATTTCCATGTATCACACTACTTTATTGACCATCTAAGAAAAGGCAATGCACATGTTCTCCTGTCTTGGCATGCAGCTGTAGCCTATAGGGCGGCCTATAACGCTCATTACTGATCAAGCAACACAATCAGTCTGATTGATCCAACACAAACATGATAGCCTACATAAACTGCGATTTTTCCAGATGAAGAAAAAAAAAAAAATGCGCGTCATCTCTAAATGTCCTGAAACTAATTATATCAATCCATCTGTGTCGGTTCACACAGATGGTCTACTACAACAAACACCTAATAAATAAATAGGGCCTACCAAGAAATAAAAAATCCGAGGAGAGAAATACCAACCTTGCCGCTGGCTGTCCCTCCAGCCACACCAATGAGGAAAGGCTGCCAACTATTGCTCTCATTTTCGGCTTGGTCACCTGGCTTTGTCTCGCTGTCGCCTGGCATGCTTCATCTGCTGCGCGGTGCGGTGCGGTGCGGCCCTCGAACACACCGGGGTGCCTGCGCTCCTCCCATTTGATGATGGTGTCGATGATGCGGCTGACGTTAGGCTATAGTGAGGATGTGGTGGCTGATATAATCTGCTGATGTTTATAGTGATGATGGTGAAATCAGAGTTAGGTGTTGGCCTACATTAAAAATGTTGGTCAGTTGCTGTCTTTCTGCTGTTTCATTGTGCTTAACTGTTTTAATTGTGAAACACTTTGCAACTTTCATTTGGAAAGATTTATAATAATCGACTTTCTTAGTCTTTTAAACCAAGGGATTAGTTGAACTCAGCTCTCCATTCGCCCACTTTCATTACCTAACCCATAAGAGTATGAAAATAAAATAAAAATGTCAAATTTCAGGACATTGATTTTATTGTTTTTGGGTGCACCTCGGGGTAGTTTTCTTTATAAGATAGACCTAGTGGTAAATTTGATAAATACTGATAAATACGTAATAAGTATTTGATTGCAATAGTTCAACACTTCAACAATTAATGTCTGTGTTGTATGTTCGTATTTCAGTCCACCAAAATGTTGCTCCCCCTTACATAATGGGGAAGGACAGAAAAGTCAATTATAATAAAAACAGATCGTTTTTATTATAGAACAGATTTGCTTTGTATTCTTTATTTCTTTATTTTTTTTGTGTGTATTTAATATCCCATGTTTCTGGCAAGTTTCCTTTCCTTTCCTTTCCTTTCTGGTGACGCCGGGTGAACCGGAAGTACTTTTCACATGTATGATCTCTTCACTAATGCTGACATAGCCCTATGAAGCTGAACCTGATCCGTGTAATGTGCTCAGGGTGTAAACTCTAGTTTACAATTTACAATTTAACTCTGCGGTCGGATAAACGGGACACTACCACCATGAGCACTATGTTTGCAGACACGATTCTGATCGTGTTCATCTCTGTCTGTACAGCGCTGTTAGCCGAAGGTGAGTGAAACACTCCTGACAGACAGGGTGGCTGTTTACTATCGTCCAAGAAACACATTGATACGTTAAATTTGTACTCAGTTCTGGATTATATAGCGGGGAAACGTCGTCAACGTTATTAATATTGATTAATAATAACTGCTCATGTTGGTGCTTTTGAGGACCAGCAGTGTGCTACCTAGCCAGCGAATTAAGCTAACGTAGCTAAACTTCCGGTTACATTTCCACAATAATAGTCTTACGAGAAGCTTGTTAAAACGATTTTTGTAAAGTAGGTATAGATTATGCTTTATTCATGACCTTTGGGAACCTCGTCCTCTGCATTTGATCCAGCATAACTTAGGATAATAGAAATGAAAATAAAAAAATTGTTCCACTTAAAACAGGTATTGAAGTTTTATTGTTCTAACATGGTAATATGACGTTGATAGTATGCATTTATACTCCTATTCTCATTGATTAGAGTTTCCAAAATAGGGTTTGGCGAAAGTCGTGTTAAGGTTGTTTTGTATCTGAATTAAAAGTGCTTCTCCTCCTCCTAGACTTTAAATGCATCTGCCAAATAGCAAACTCTTTATTTCAGGAAAATCCTGAAGACTGACAATAACCCTTTCATTTATATTTGCTCATTGTCTTGTGCGTTTGAATTTACAAGAGCATAAGTTGTGAATTCAATGCAGCTTAGCATTCAATTCCACTTGGACCTAAAACAAATAAACAAACAAACCAAGAAGGCCACAGAATGTTCATTACAGTTTATAACTGGTCTCAGTCCAGTTGATCTATGAGCAGGACTGAAGCCAGACAGGTAGAGCTTGTTTCTACAAGGAAACTGCTTAAATGTCAACAAACACACGTAATGTAATTGTATATTGTGGTATCAGTATATATGAGGCAGTACATTTTCTCGGAAATCGGGGGAAAAAAGCAGCTTATTGATAAAATAATCAGACAAATGTCTGCTGTTGGCTGATCCAATCTGAGAAATTAAAGTACTGGAAAAATCGGACAAATTTTTATTGTCTCACAAGTTGCCCAACCCCATGTTGCACCATAGTGGCAGTGGTCCAAAAGAGTTTTACTATTATTATTATTTTTTACAAACAAACCTCTTCTTCTGATTTCCTCCTCAGGGATTACCTGGGTTTTAGTGTATCGGACTGAAAAGTACAAGAGGCTAAAGGCTGAAGTGGAAAAACAAAGTAAAAAACGTAAGTGACTTATACTGTACGTGCACCTCATACTACTGTCATTTTTCGCATTGCTTGTTTTTCTTTGGACTGTTTCATCTCTGTTGCTCGTGTGGTATTAGTTGAGAAGAAAAAGGAAACCATCACAGAATCTGCAGGACGTCAACAGAAGAAGAAGATCGGTAAGAGCCCAGTAAACAAATTGCCAAAGTAATAATGAAGAAAACATTGAAAACCTCGACACGTGCAGCTCTCACGAAGAGCCCTTTTCCTCACAGTGTTCCTTGATAAGTGATCTATGCCTCTGAATGTATCACAGAAAGACAAGAAGAGAAACTGAAGAACAACAACAGAGACTTGTCTATGGTGAGAGACTTGATTTGTTTACAATATATCAATATATTGTCATATGAAATTAGATCATCTCTGGGATTTTGATTGTCATATCTCCCACCTGTAGTTTAGAATAGATACTTTTACCAATATAATAAAACACTGTGATATTTGAACGTGTCAGTGTTGCCAAACTCTAGTCAAATGTGATCTAATTTCTTCTGTCTAAAATCTTGTGTGTGTGTTTGTAGGTGCGCATGAAGTCCATGTTCGCCATAGGCTTCTGCTTTACAGCTTTGATGGGCATGTTCAACTCCATGTAAGTGTTACACGTAGTCACATCGGGTGGATATATAACGTTTAAAAATCTTTTGATTTAAAAATCAAACTAAATGAGAGAAAAGTTCAAATGGTGATGACTTCAAGTCTGTGTTGGCCACAGAGAGCACAGGAATTTGTGTTTGACAAAAGTAAATATTATATTGTATTTATTTATTTGCCAGGGACAATACACATTAATCAACATTTCAGTTTACACATCAATGTAAATGTGCCGTAGTTAGAGTGCTGCAGGAATGAGTCCTAGAACCTGGAAATGAGTTAGCGTTTTTGCACTTCTGGTTCCCTTGTCTCTAAGTCACTGAGTTTTTGGTTTGATGCCTGAAATAAGGTCTGTGGTTAACACAAGCTTAAGAGATTTTCACGTTTTGTTCTAGACATAAAATACGTCAGTAAATACCCCACACATGAATTTTGAAGCTTTTACGTGTCTTAAAAAAGGCGGTTGCTAACAAGTGGCTAAATGAGACTACAGAGGTTGTCGGGAACATTAAACACCTTCACGACGAACACAGAAACTCATCTACTCACTCGGCCGCCTTTACAGCCTCGTTGTGTTTATTATCGCACTCTTGCAAACTATTCTAACTCAAACTTTCTGAAAGGCTTCTGTAGAAGAGGTAAGCACGCGTTGGAAGCTTAGTGGTGGTGACATTAAAGTCATGTGACCGTGGTGTAGTTGGTTTATAGCCTAACGTTAACTTTTTACTTCTGGTGATTGCATTTACACTTCAAAAATCATAAATGTGGTGTTCATTTGTGAAGATTATCTTGCTGAACAAAAAAGTATCATAAAGTTTTGTTTGCCACAGAGTGTGTTTTCTGCAATAATCCAAAATCCAATGGAAAACTCCCATTGGCTTTTTGTCGAGGGAACCAGGGCGATGCTAACTTCTGGGTTGGCCTACAAAAACACGTCACCCCTGCAGCACTCTATGAGCTAATATTCATCTGTAGTCCCTGGGCAGGTTATAACAAATTAGTTCCTAATGTCATCAATAAAATGCTTCAACAAGTACTACAAAATAATACAAGACATAAATACATTACAGAAGTAACAGAGCTATATCAAAACAATGAGAGAATGTAAAGGCAGTGCCAGAGATGAGGCAGTAAGATCATGATTGTTTGGTTTGCTTTAAGCCATATCTTAAGTTTATATTTAAAGGCTAGGTCATTAGTGCTCTCTTAATTCAATAGATGGACTATTCTAGTAGTGGGCAGCTCTGACTGAGGAGACTGCTTGCCCAAACTTGCTATGTCGGTATTATATTACACAGTCCCCTCTGATGCCCTGCTGCTGATATCCATCTGCATTATGAGTTGGCTCAGTGGGGGAAGGGCAGGCTTCCTTTGCTGTTTGTAGCAGAATTTGTCTCCTGTGGCTTCTTCATTCCACTGCTGTAAATATGCCTCCCTCCCGAACTCTCACCACTGACTCTTCCTGTTGTTCCTTTCAGCTTTGATGGAAGAGTAGTGGCCAAATTGCCGTTTGTGCCGCTGTCCTACATCCAGGGACTGTCGCATCGCAACCTACTGGGCGAGGATTACACCGACTGCTCCTTTATCTTCCTCTACATCCTCTGCACCATGTCCATCAGACAGGTAACCTCTACACTTGCAACAGCTTTAGACCCAGGGTGGGGTTGATGCCTTCTACTGTCTGTTACTGGACAGCTATGGATTTCATGGGTTGATAGTTTGAAGATCAAACAATTATTAATAATAATAATTAATTGCACCACCAGTCAATAATTGAGACACTCCAGAGTTCTGAGGCATCCCTCACCCTTCCCATTTTTTTTTCTTTTCTTCTACATCTTTTAAGGAGGGATATATAGGTATACACAGAATCTGTATGGACTGATCTTGAATATTACTAATTATAGATGAAGGTTGTTACACACAGTTATAAAGCCTGTAACTTAATATCTCACCTTACGTAAGGGGGGATAGATTTTGGAATGCACATTTCCCATATGTACAATCTATATTGAATATGCTCGTGACAGAATATATGGCATATTAAAAATAATGGACAACTACAAACAACATAATACAGTTCAAGAAGGGACACTGGAAATTGATAATTATGTCACATTTTAGTTTGATACACTTTTTAAAAATGTATTTAGTTTTACGTTGTTACAATTGTCGTGGCAATTTTGTAATAATCCCACTCCGCTCAGAGCATGGTACACAAGACAAAGGTTAGTTTGTAATCTGCACACAGATGAGAAGCTGTTGACTCCCTTCATACCTTGGCTCGGCCCTCCCATCTGTGGTGCTGTGACCTTCTGCTACCCTCTTACATTTCATCGGCCTTGGTTCTCATGATAGTTCACAATTTACAAGCCCTCTGTTCAAAGACACAGAGCTCATCCGGTAACGTCCCTGTGAGAAGTCTCTGTATGTGGTCACTCACTTCAAGTCTTAACACCTGACCAGTTGTTATACTTTCTGTTAAGGTTACACTGTACAAGATTCAGCATGATCAAACATAAAGGAAATTAACATGACTGTTTTATACTTTTTATCTCCTTTCTTGGGATTTGGGTACAATAAGAAAAATAAAGAATATTAAATTTACTGAAAACATTGCATTGTTTCTAAACCTTCATCTCGTGAACTTTGGCCAGAAAATATACTATCTCTGATTTTGTCCGTCCTGAGAGAGTATTTTGTGCTGTTTCTTTTTTAACAGAACATTCAGAAGATGCTCGGCCTCGCGCCCTCCAGGGCCGCAACAAAACAGGCTGGGGGCTTCCTGGGACCTCCTCCCCAAGCAGCCAAGTTCTCGTAATCATCGGACAGGTTCAGCAGTGCTGTTGTGCAGTCATGGCTCCTTCATGAGAGCACTGGCACAACTGCTTCTACAGTGCCGGAGCAAACGTAAAATTTGTTGCGGCTGCTGTATCACTACCTTCTGTCTGACTTCTCATTTTTTCGGTTATTTAACTTTAAGATTGTGTCACTTAGAAATTAGAGGAAGAAAAAAAGTTGTTCTTAATAACTTTGATTACCAAAGGATACAGCTGTATTCAACACATGCCATACATTTTTGGGGGGATTTTAATGATTAATTGGCACTGTAACATCGGATCCACTTTTCAGTATTATTGTATGTCATTGTCTGTATCCTGATTACTTACATGTTAATAAAGTTTTATGATTACACTTTAGTCATGTTTTTCATTTTAGACCCCCCCCCTTTTCTCCCACTTTGGAAAGCTGAATTCCCACTGCACTGCTGCCTTTGTTAACTGCACTGTCAACAGACTTATGGACCTGTCCCGTATGTCCACTAAGCAGGCATCCTGACTGACCAGTTTGAGTCACTAGTGCAGCGAAAAGGACAAAAACCCTGCGAACAGTTGGTAAAGGTGGGCTAATTTGAACTACTTTATGTACTGCTGGGTGGCTTAATCCATAAAATACATAATAATTTATTAGTTGATTATATTTTGTATTAATAATCTGACTCCTCAAGTTGCTACTAACTAAAGCTGTCAAATAAATGTAGTGGAGTGAAAAGTACATTTGCCTCCAAAATGTAGTGGAGTATAAAGTAAACATTCAAGTAAATTACAAGTACAATACTTGAGTAAATGTACGTGGTTACATCCAACCGGCTGTTTGTGGAGAATATGCTGAGACTTTAACACACTGATTCCCCTCTAAAAATCTTTTTTACCACAGGCGAAACACATGGCGTTTCATGGCGAAATTCTTGGAACTGTTAGATAATGAAATGCACTAAAAGGCTTCAGTCCACGTGGTATGAAGGAGGTGTGTCCTGTCTTGTGATGGGGGCATGAAATATCGTTTATGTGTGTCTGGCGTCGAGATTACGTCCAGTCTGTCTGTAGAAGCTCGGTAAGGTTGCAGCGTTTTTCTTTGTACTAACTTACTGTATTTAAAATTAACTGCGCATGCCCTCGCGTGCTGCTTTTCCTCGTGCTAGTTTAGCTAAGTGCTTTGGTGTTAGCTTCAATTTAGTAGTGCGAACAGCTATTCAGCTAGCGATAAGAGCATGCAGTTTAATTCACTCCTGAATATTCTTCTTCTTCCAAAGTCATTGTCAGCAACTTTGCTGTATTCCCCTGTGTCCTTGCTGGTCCTCTCCCTCTGAAAATGTCTCAGTCAATTCTCGACGTCATGCCCGGAGCCACGACAGGAACCGTGGTGGTCACGGACCCTCTGAATTTCTGGGGTGGGAAGCGAGTCAAACCCAGGCAGGAGAAAAACGCAGAGCCCGTGTTTGAACCCGCGACTGGTAAATACAGCACATTAAAGTCTGGTTCATTACATAATTCTTCCTATTTTAAGCCTTAGTAGTAGCCTCGTAGAGATGCTGCGCCTCGCTTGGAAAGTGGACGAGAGCAATGTTAGAGCCCCGTTTAAAGGGTTGGAGGTTACTGGCACATCTGTGCAGTGGTGAAGATATACTGTTATGTAACTTAAACCCTCCCGTATTTCTTCTTCTTTGGTGGAGAGGAGTACCATTGTCGTTTTTAAGTTGAATTCATGTAATTAAAAGGGAAAATCTGAAAAAAAGTTTTCCTGTTGCATTTGTTGCAATATTCTCATAACGGAGTTTTCACCATAATTCTTTTCATTCTTGTGTTTTGTCCTGGAGCTCAGCCAGTCTGTAACCTGGTGATCTTCTTGTTTCTGCAGGCCGCGTCTTGTGTCAGATGGTGCCCTGTGGGACTGAGGAGGTGGACGAGGCCGTGAAGAGCGCCCACGCTGCCTACCTAAAATGGAGCAAGCTGGCAGGCATGGAGAGGGCTCGGGTGATGCTAGAGGCCGCCCGCATTATTAGGGTGAGAAGGTCAACCTGTTGTGTCATCACCATCTGCTTTCCTGGAAACTCGCTAGTGTGATTTCAACATAAATTGGATCTGACTGTTGCAAGCTGGCAGTAAGACACTAGTTATTCATTAAAAGCACAAACTTGCCGCCTCCCTCCCCTGCTGTCCTACATTTGCACAAAATCAACCTTTTGTGTGTCTGTGTTGTCTCTTTGATGTCGTGCGGGCGAGGATTTCAACCTTAATCTCACACTGTCATTACATAATCTTAAAGCTGTATACATGTAATGACACTAAACTACCAGAGAGTATTGTTAGAAATAGTTTTGTCAAAGTGTTTCTCTGTTATTCCAATACAAATAGGAAAGAAGGGAGAAGATTGCAAAGCTGGAAGTGATCAACAATGGCAAGTCAATCACTGAAGCACTGGTGGATATTGATGTTGCCTGGCAGTGCATTGAGTACTATGCCGGCCTGGCTGGTACGCTTGCAGGTGAATAACACTAACCCTTTTGTTTTTGTCCAAAACAGTCAGATTCTTTTCCAAAAGTTGTGTTGTTTTAAAGTTGCATTGTTTTTCATTCATTGAAGGCCAGCATATCCAGCTTCCTGGTGGAGCGTTTGCTTACACCAGGAGGGAGCCCCTTGGTGTGTGTGTGGGGATCGGTGCATGGAATTACCCCTTCCAGATCGCATCATGGAAGTCTGCTCCTGCTCTGGCCTGTGGTGAGTTTGTGACAGCGTGTATTACCACATTATTATAAGAAGCATTATTTCTGCCTGTCTGTGCAGAGATCATGTGTAGACTATGACTCGCAGTGTTGTGTTTAGGTAACGCCATGGTATTTAAGCCCTCTCCAATGACTCCTGTGACTGCCGTCATTCTGGCTGAGATTTACAAAGAGGCAGGGGTACCTGATGGGCTCTTCTGTGTGGTACAAGGCGGAGCAGAGACTGGCACCTTGCTCTGCCACCACCCGACGGTTGCCAAAGTCTCCTTCACAGGCAGTGTGCCAACAGGCAAAAAGGTAACCAATAGGGTGCTGTGATTTTAACACAATGTTATTAAACTTGAAGGGTAACTCCAGCATTGTTAAACCTGGGCCCTATATTTTCACAAATGTTGGGGTCTAAATGACTAATAGTTACCAAAAGTTTTGGAATTGGTCCAGCAGATCGCCTCCGCCGTTAGCTTGTTGTGTGCAAATCAATCAGCTTCTCCTGCAGTTCATTTATTTTATCGCACTTGGTGCAGATAACATTTTCCATAAAGTCCTCCACGCTGATGATTAAAAACATGTCGCAGAGTTCACATTTTTGGGCCCTCTTGCTCTCGGCTGTTGTTGAATCCTCCATGTTTAACGTCTTCCCACGTACTAGATAAAACAAGACAGCAAATAATGGTATTCCGTACGCATTAAAAATTAAAAACCTAAATAAAAAGTAAATAAATAAAAATAAAGGGTATTAAAACTGAAGCGATCAAGCAGTGGCCAGCTTCAGGGTCTATCGAGTAAAATGAGAGAGCGCTAAAATGTTTTCAAACAATCGGATAAAATCGATTAAAACAACAGCTAAAACAAGTGTGGCACAGTGGACAGGACACCCCTGCCCCTGCCCACTTACCCGGCCAGAGCGGGTAGCCCCTCCGGTACTGCAGCAAGCTGGGGCGAGACAGTCGGTTAAGTTGCGTCCTGCAGCCGGCGCTCAGTTTATCTTTTAGTTCAACTGCAACTGGTGAATTACAGTTGAGCTAGGTTGTAAACCGAGGCAGCCAGAGAGGGCATGTGATTAGCCAGGCAGTGGACAAGGGACGAGGAGCTCTCCCACCGCACACACACCAAATTGTGCTCTGTAATGTCAAGTGTCTGACAACATTATGGAAAAGGGGCAACAGTGAACATCATGACTGCTTTTTGTATTGTCAGCAAGAGTTGCAGTGTCATTGTGTGGTGCTGCAGATGCAAGTTAGCTTGTTTGCCCTGCATTACTACATAACAATAATACAACTTTAATCACAAGCGGTGCAGATATATAGCCTGAAATTGACATTGCATGTTTTTTATACCACGGTCAAATGAATGGAATTAAGTGGATGTCTGGGAGGTAGGAAATACCCATTCAAAGTATAACAAGTAGCGGTATTGGAAAATGTGTTGCAGTAATGTTGTATTTGGGCTTTGTCGTAACTCTTGCAAACATGCAAAAAACTGTTTCTTTAACTGCTCTACAGGCCTTCAGTTGTCCGTGTTGCTAATACCCTGTGCGTTCTACTTGCACTTAGGTCATGGAAATGTCTGCAAAGGGGGTGAAGCAGGTGACTCTGGAGCTTGGAGGGAAATCTCCCCTCCTTATCTTCAAAGACTGTGAGCTGGAAAATGCTGTGAAGGGAGCACTCATGGCAAACTTCCTCACACAGGGAGAGGTGAGACATTTGTATCATTTGTGTGTCGAGCTCGACCTGATCCAATACATTCTTTGTCAGCTCTCCTCTGACAGGTTAAAACTTCTCTCTGCATTGTATAGGTTTGCTGCAATGGAACCAGGGTGTTTGTGCAACGAGAGATCATGCCCCAGTTCCTGGAGGAAGTGGTGAAGAGGACTAAGGCCATCCCTGTGGGTGACCCCCTGCTGGACGGCACCCGAATGGGAGCGCTGATCAGCAAGTTCCACGTGGACAAAGTGTTGGGATTTGTCAGTCAGGCCAAGAAAGAGGTGTGTTTATAATCCTTTTGATCGTTTGATTAGAGGAACCATTAATGGGCCTTGTGGGAGAATTGAGCAACTGTGGAGAGGCATTTATCTGAGAATGAATCAGCTGGGATAGCACCGCCGCACTTTCACTAGACCTCAAAGCATTTATATGAAGATTATCTTAGTTCTCATAGTCATTTGACCAATATGTGTGTTTTTCCAGGGAGCCAAAGTGCTTTGTGGAGGAGAGCCTTTGGTCCCCAGTGACCCCAAATTGAAAGGGGGCTACTTCATGTCACCCTGTGTGCTTGGTAAGTCTCTTTGCATATTCTCCAGTATGTCTCATTTGTGGCCACCCCAGCTACTGATGATCTACTATCACATAATCTGAGTCAATTTTTACACCAGCTGCTTGCTTTGTGTCCCAATATGCATATGTCACGGTCCTTTGTCCCGGCACAGATAACTGCAGAGATGACATGACCTGTGTGAAGGAGGAGATTTTTGGCCCAGTCATGTCTGTGCTGCCTTTCGACACAGAGGAAGAAGTGATCCGGAGGGCCAACAACACCACCTTTGGATTGGCCTCTGGAGTCTTCACCAGGTCACTTGAGTTTGTCATTACTCAGCAGTCTGTTGCAATCGCTGACAGCTTGCTCTCAAAGATAATGAGGTTATGGCATTCCATTGGCTGCGGTTCAAGACCAGTAAAAATTGGGCAATTACCAAGTGGAATTCATTATGCAATAGTAGGCAGATGAAGCAGCATTATAACTGTGAACACGTAGCATACAGATTATTGACTTTTTTTTGTGCTTAAAATCTGAAATCTGTTCCTTTCCTCTGCCTGCAGGGACATTTCTCGAGCCCATCGTGTAGCTGAGAACCTGGAGGCAGGGACCTGCTTCATCAACAACTACAACATCAGCCCTGTGGAAGTCCCATTTGGAGGATACAAGATGTCAGGTAGGATTTTTAAAGGTTAAAATGGTCCGAATCACCACTTTTGTCCTAGTAAATGCAAAGGAAATGCATTCATAGTGTTACATTTTATTGCAGCAAGTGACCTGAATTATCTTTACTGAATGCAAGTAGGGTGAATCTCTGAAATAGACCTCTACTGTGCTTTACCAGGTTTTGGCAGAGAGAACGGCCAGGTGACAATAGAGTACTACTCCCAGCTGAAGACTGTGGTTGTGGAAATGGGCGACGTCGAGAGCCTCTTCTAAACTCGCCAAGTTTACACTCCTGTGCCAGAACATTTTACTTCTCCCTTCAGGAATGTACTCACCACACATTGTTGACACTAAGTTTACATTATACCTGTGTACTTGGAGAGGCATGTCTGTATTGAATGTGCATTTAAGAACTGAAGAAATTAACCATTTTCGCTTCTTACCACACAATTCACATCTACTTTCTTTACCCAACAAGTGAACCTACAAAAACTGGATCTACTTCATTATTAAGCAAGTAAATGAATACAAATCCTGATGTCGAACTAACTGCTTATTATAAAAAGAACACATGCTGGTGTGTGTATGTGGAAGTACAACCATGAGCCTTAAGTAGAAATACTTTTTGTAGTGAACTGTGAATCAGCATTAGAAGAAAATAACTGCCTAACACAGCTGGTGTCAGATTTTATACTGTATGCTTAACGGAAACACTAACACCTTTTTATCAAAATAAAATGTTTTAGATGCAAAGTCTCTGTTGTTGCTTATGAATAAAGATAAGTGATGGACAGAACACACTAGATCAACTATTATCACTTCTTCAGTGACAGCTGACAAACGCATTAGTACTAAGGATGTATATTATTCACATTTTTACGAATATCCTATAGCTGATTTCTGTACAATTCCACCATGTCCAACTTCCAGTAGTGCATTGTAACTTTTATATTGGATCTGCAATAACCAAATATAAGCACAAATGACTTTCTCTTAAATGTTAAATCTGTGTTCATGCTAAACATTTATTTTAACATGACATGATATTATAGTGAAATGAAAATATGCACTTGCATTGATCGTCATATCTCCTGATATTGGGCATGATTTTGACATTGGTTCCATATTTTTAAGCAGTTGTTGCCCATTGCTAAGCTGGCTAAGATATGCACACCCCATGTACCAAACTATTATATGCAATATTGTATATTTTACTATAAATGTATTTGAAAAGCAGTGGGAAGCCAGAATGCTGTCTTGCTGTATAATTTTCCTCCCCTTTTGTCCGAGCCTGGTTATTTCTGCAAGCTCTCACTATTGTCATCAAAAGATTGATGCACATATGTGTAATTTTACATACTCAGCTTATTATTTAGGATGCATTTTCTAAGTATTTGCATACTGTAAGTATTTTTTTTGTGTGTGTGTGTTTGTTTGGAGAACGGGATAGATAACTCTGGTCCACACCCCAACATAGTAGGTGGCGGTAATGCACCGTAAGGCTGGTTGCCACCCGCCATAAAACGGGAAAAGAAAGAAGAAGAATGGAGGACGGCCGGTGTTCTTCACAAGTTCAGAACACGCTTTTATTTTGACAACGTGAACCGGAAGTGTTTCTGTGTTAACTGGTTTTGAGCATTTCATCGTTAGCTTGTAGTTTAACAATGCAGGTAATGTTATTTTAACGCCCATATTGAAAATTACACTACGATACTTTGTTACATTATTTTCATTTAAGTTTTACTTGTATGCGGTGCTTCTGGTTTACTTATTGTTTCCAGAGCTAGCAGTTAGCTAACTTGCTAAATTAGGTTAGCTAGGTTAGTTCTCGTTTAGCTAACGTTGAACAATGAAGTCAACGTTAATGTAAAGTTGAGCTAACATTAATCTGACGAATTTGTGCTTCCCACAGACAGCCGTTAGGATTTTCGTTCCGTTGTAAATTGGCCGTTTTTGTTTATCAGGCAGCTTTTTTGTTTTGTTTCTTTCCTCTCACTCAGCAAAGGGAAGAGAAGCAGTTGGAAGCGTCGGTGGAGTCTCTCATCTCTCGGGTAGCACACGTCAAAAACGCCCTGCACAGTTTCATTTATAAGTTGGAAAATGAATACGAGCGATTGACATGGTAAGTAAAGCATTTTAAGGTCTGATTTCAGTTTGTGCCATTGAACTTAAAGGGCACATCCTCTCTAAATACAAGTCTGTATCAGTGTAACATAGCCAACAATGTTCTTAAGGTTAAATAAGTAACTACATCAAGACTTCATGCTGCACTTTTATGAGCTGATTGACATTTAATTTAATAAGTGTCGAGGGTTCCAGCCACAGTGTCCACACAGCCGTTATTCACATTCTATGGCCCAGCTTCAACATCTGTCAATTGATGACACATCTGTAGTTTGTCTGGGGTCAAATTCTCAGGTAAAGATTGAATTGGGTTATATGAAAGAAACAATATCTGAATCATAGATTAGTGTGGATTTTCCATTTAGAAATTGAAATCTTGAATTTTTTAAAATCGTTCTTGTATCTGTCTGTGTGATGGTAGAGAAACACAGTACTCCACACCTGTCAGGTTTACAGATGGTGCAGTGTCATCATTAAATAAACATATATGTTAGCGCTAACATTACCAGGTAAGTCGATGAGATTTTTTTTTACAGCGTAAAAGCGATAAGGTGAAACAACCTCACACACGTGAGACTGGACGCTCTGGTGTTTCGTCATCAAAATATACAGATTTGAGTTTTAAAGATGTTCTTTGTGGAGTGTTTCTGCCTCTCAGATGCTGTGTGTTTGTATCATCCAGGCCCTCTGTTTTGGACAACTTCGCTCTTCTGTCTGGTCAGCTGAACACTATCAATAAACTGCTCAAGAACGAGAAGACGCCGTCCTTTCGCAACCAGGTTATAATACCACTGCTTCTGTCTCCGGACCGAGATGAGGATTTAGCAGTGAGTATCAAAGCCACTGACTGACTGACTGCTTCTCTGAGGCCTTTTTTTTTTAAAGCAGTCTCTCCTGTCCTGTAGGAATTTGCAATTAATCGAATCTTACTGTCAGTTACGATTTTGGCTTTCAACAATTATAAAAACAAGCTAATCGAGATAAAACGAGATTATTGTGCCGCATTCCGTTTTGCAATGATGCCCTCGTTTTGTCTTGTGTTGTGTTATGTTGTTCTCTCCCTAAAAGCCCAAACTCACTGTGCTGTGTCTGCACCACAAGGCAATACGACCAATTTGTTTAATCATCTGAAATTCAATCACAAAGACTACAAAGGAACAAAAAACAGAAAAGTATCTCTTTGGGTTTTTTTTTACATTTATTTTTTTATTTGTTTTTCAGTTGAATTATATTTAAAGTTCAAGGAAATCCACTGTTAAAAAGACAAGATTTTTATTAAAGTAAAGCATGGAGTTAGTGAGTAATTGTGTTAAAATAATTGTGATTATGATTTTTACCATAATCGAGCAGCCCTACTGTCCTGTCCGTTCACCGCCTCTGCTCGTTTCCCCCACAGAAACTCACCGAGCAGCGTGTCCCAGTGTTCAGCCACGAGATCGTACCAGACTACTTGCGGACCAAGCCTGATCCAGAGGTGGAGGAGCAGGAGAAACAGCTGAGTGCAGAGGCGGCACGAATTGGCCCAGAGGTGGCACAGGTCCGTTAGTTTTCATACGGACTGAGTGGATCGATGCGGTCTTACTAATATTAAGCAGATTTTGCCAAGCAAAAAGGTAGAGCTGCAACGATTAGTCTATTGAAAGAAAATTAATCGGCAACTATTTTGATAATTAATCGTTTCAGTCATTTTTCAAGCAAAAATGTCAAATAGTTGCTACTTCCAGCTTCTTAAATGTGAGGATTGGCTGCTTCTCTTTGTCACATATGACAGTAAATGAAGAGTCTTTGGGTTTTGGACTGTTGTTGGACAAAAGAAGCAATTTGAAGACGTCACTTTGGGCTCTGGGAAACTGTGATTAGCATTTTTCACAATTTTTTGACATTCTACAGACTAAACGATCGTTAGTTGCAGCCCTACAAAAATGTAAAATAGCCTTACATTGGTTCTATTTTTATTGTCCACAGAAACAGATCCAGACGTTGAATAAACTGTGCACCAATCTGCTAGAGAAGCTGAACAATCCTCGTGATGACAGAGATGCAGAAAGTGCAGGTGTGTTGCAGGTCGTTAATCTCAAATTTATTTATATTTATACATTTACATTTAAATATGTTGACTTCTGTGAGTTTTTTTCCTCTCCAGCAATGCGACAGAACAAACCGTCTTTCAACCCAGCTGACACTAACGCATTGGTCGGAGCTGTCGCATTTGGAAAGGGACTCTCCAAATGTAGACCTCCGGGTCCAGTGGCCCCTGGACATCCAGGACAGGGACCCATGATGAGCGGAGGTCCGACCTTGCAGCAGGTCACCATTGGTGGTGGCTCAGGCCAGCCAGCAGGTATGGGAGGTCCTGTGGCTCCACAGCAGCAAGGGCAGCCAGGTAGGAGACCTGGAGAGCTGGGTTAGTATTTCACCTGTTGGCTTTGCACTGCATTACATCACAGCATGAGTTTACACACAAAATAATCATCTACTGATGACCTACCATTTTCTGCTCTTCATCTCCCTGTGCATGTGTGTGATTGTGAGAATGTTTGTGCTATTAATTGATGTTTTAAATGTCTCTATTTTATTGTCTCTATTATTTAAATTAAATAATGAATTCTCTAATGACTACATATTTTAAAATCCTTTCACACACGACATAATTTAAACAACAATTGTTTGAGACTGAGTAAAAACGGAATAGACTGATCTAACAAATAATATTTTATCCGATCAGAGTCAACTAAATGTTTATGTGACTTCCTGTATAAAGTGATGTTGTTGCTGGAAACTGTCTGACTTGACCTCAGCTGTTTTTGTCACTCTCGTCCACTTCCAGGCAGAAATTCATCTCAGATGAGCCTAATATTTCAGGGGACCTATTTACTAATTTGTTTATTTACTAAGTGTAAAAAATGACCCATTATATTGTGCTGAGCGCTAGACATGTAAAACCTGTGATTTCATTATATACGGTTATATCTATACCACTGTGAACTGTGCAGCCCTTTTCTTTACATTTCAGTCACACATTGTGACTTATTGAGCTGTTTGCTGCTAATCCACAATGTTTAGTAGTTGATTTCTTTCTGTTTACCTAAACAGCTTGGAACGATGATATGTTTGTGTATTTAGTGATTTATTTTTCTTTCTCAGGAAAAATGCCAAGCAGCATCAAGACCAACATCAAATCTGCATCCGGTTCAATCCATCCTTACAGCCGATGAGCTCCTTCTTTCTTATCGTTTATCACCCAACAGTTGTTACGTTTCAGAGACTCGCCTACAGCCATGACAACATTTACAAAACATACTTGCGACCTTTATACAAACCCATTATTTTCATGGAATGGACCAACTTCTATGAAGTTATTACTCTGCTCTCTCTAAAGCTGTTTCACTGACATTCTTGGTGTTCTATGAAATGATCTGAAACATAAAATCGACATTCATATTTTCATTTTTGATACATCTGAGCCACTAGATGGCAGTATTTTGTCATTTATGGGATTATAACAGCTTGTATTTGGAACTGTACTTAGACTCTTTCAATAAAAGATGTATTTAAAGGACTACTTTGTTGTGCAATGAATACATTATAATCAGTATTTAAATAATGTACTCCTAAATAGCAATACAATTAAGATTTTTTTTCTACTTGAGGAAAGTATTGTGCAAATTTTTACTTACTTCCTTTTTTATCCTAAACTGTGTTACGCTGGCTTGCCATTTTGTCTTTTTTTCCTTTTTACGAGGTGGTGTTTACACAGCTCTGTATTGTTAAACTGTTAGGCTTGTTGTAATTGAACACCACTATTGGTGTCTTCACTTGGTACCCATCATATGACCATCCCAACATCCCAGACATGCACCATGATGTCTGTTTCTTCTTCTCTTCCTCCTCTTTGCCCATTTAGCTGCAGTACCAAAGGTGAGAGTAATAAGGGTGGACGTAGCTCTGTGTGGCCTGATAATGTCAAAGTGTTTAAGGGGCCAAATGAGGAAGTATCGGTGCTGACGTGTGAGGGGGGCCTCTCTCCACGCCGGCTCTCTCTGTCCACTTCAATCCCTGTCCTGCTGCACAGCACAGTGACCGTGCCGCTGTCACAGCATGCAGGCCCATGGCTGACCTACATACACCCTCTGTCCCCAAACAGGCAGACGTCTCGCTGTGTCAGCCGCTGCGCTCAGACGCACTGCTGAGACAGCTCAAAGCTGCACAAGGTCACACTCGGGACCACAGATGAGGGCTAAATTATAAACAAAGACCTAACAGGCAACATCCTGCAATCCTCAGAAATGCTGAACTGTGGTTTCTGCCCAACTATCACCCCAAGTTACAGAATTGTGCTGTTTTTACCATTTGCTACAAACCACACTATAGTTTATTAGTGTTGGTCATTTTCAAAGTAGAGTTAGATTCTTAGATTCCTGATTTAAATTTTTCCTGCTTTACAGGCAGCCACTGGTTTCCATAACAATAATGAAATAAAGCAGATATGATGCTTTGCACAATTAACTATTTCCAGCTGGTTTCAAGTCTACAAGTTGATTTTCACACAACAAAACAAATGAAAAATGAATGGGATCTAATGGCTGACCTGAACGTAGGAAAACCCATTTCAAAATCAATATATAGGCCTACTAAAAACTATTGTATACTTTGTTAAATGATCAGCAGAAATGTGAAGCACATGATTTGCAGTAAGTGGCCTCAAACATGCAACAACAATGAGGATGTTACGAACCTATAAAAGGCGTAGGTATGGCCTTAGGCACCTAACCGTGGCTTTTAATGAAAATCTGGAACCTCCACAGTGCATCTTGGGAAAGGAATTACACATTTGGTCTTACAGGGCCAAAAGTGATGTGATGATACTGTCACAACCGGTAGTCACTGAGACAAAGGAGGACCCAAAAGCACGACCAGCAGAGACCAGACGGAGAGTAAGGGATCTTTTACTTGAAACACAAAAACAACTAAGTACCTCAGTACAGATTCAAAAAGGAATAGGCAAGCGGAAAGTCTAGGACAGGTACGGGTGTGGTGGAGCAAGAGGAAGGAACGATGATCAGGGCTGTAGGCGGGGCGTGACAGATACATTTTGTGAACAAAGTAGGCTACAAAAATAGGCTGCACTTATCACCCAACTTCTCAAACATTCTAATAAAATGATATGATTGTCCAGTGTAGGTTTATTTTTGTGTGTATTTTAGTTATGGTACAATTTATATAATAGGTGTTTTTCACAGAGGAAGAAAATAACAGGTGTAAATAATAAAATGAATGATGGCTGAATTCCATTTAGCTGCTTCAGTTTCAGGGTCCTGGTATAGTTCATGCTGGCTCACTGTCACACTGTCATGGCTTACTGGGACACTTGAATACAACAGAGCCATTTTTAGTGTTATTAGTAACACCTGTGCTTTTCCTGCTATGAAATGTCTGCTGTGAAAAAATTGGCCCAACAGTGTTTCATTTTTCTTTTCAGTGAAGGAGTGATGTCCAGTGCTGTGGTAGCTGTAGCATTTCACTGTGTTAGAGCAGAACGTATTAAATCCTCCTAAGAGTTCCTACTTTACTGACAATTTATAACTGAGAATGAAGAAGTAAAGGTGAAAAAGATAATGGGCTGTTGGATGCGCTTCACGTGTTTGTGCGTCATGTTCTGTTGCACATCTTATAATAAATATTAATGACGTGCAGTAAAGAAAACATTGATCTCCCAGTCCTTTAAAAACTGTAAAAGCAGAGATGCAGGCAGTGATTTAAATTACACTCCCCTGGAGAGACACACATAGTAATGTCACACCATCAGTGCCCCGGCACTCACGACTGTTATGTCTCTTCTGTATTATGCAATTAGAATATTAATTTACTCCTTGTCATAAAACTAGCATGTTGCATCTGTATCTGAATACCATCCATTCATGCTGCCCCACAAAGCTAAAATGCAGTAACTACATATTTGGTCAAAAGTGAGTTGAGACCAGAATTTGACTTTTTGACATCTTAGCTTATCACAGAAATTATTATACCGCAGAATGTGTAATTTCGGGGGGAAAAACTGTAAAATGTACATTACAAGAACTAGAAAACAGGTTAAAACCAAACCACAGTGGCAGCACTCCTGCTAGTCAAGGCTAGCTGGTGAGATAGCCTTAGCTTAAGCTAATTTACCCACTTTTTCCCTGTTTCCTGAAGTGAAAAGTCAATTTTGATCGTCCAACATCTTAGTGATTTAGCACGCCATACTGCATGAATAAGACCGTGGCCAAATCTTAAATCATAATGACAAATAACTTAAGTAACACCACATAAACTAGCTGTTAAAACATAAACATAGCCTAGCTTAGCCTGGTAACAGTTCTGCTTTCTCTACAGCCTCACTTGTGGAATTCTCATGATTTAAATCACACCTTTAAATGTATTTAATTAAAGACTCATCAATGAATTATTAATTCACTATTTATTTAGTAATTCATTTATTTAGTGTTAGATTTTGCATTTTCTGCGACCCTGGATTGTTCATAACTAGTTCTTTTTTTTTATGAGAGGTCTGTGACAATGATTAATATTATGCTTTAAAAAGCATAAAATTAAGGTTTTACAACTTATCTTATATGTTATATCTGTTACACAGTTTGACTAAGGGCCTTCAAACTTTCAAACCCTTTCCCCTAACTTCACTGTAACTCTGTACTTTGTGCTCTCTGCCTTTGACAGACACCACAAGCCACACAGACCATGAGGGGTCAGCAGTGTTTCATTGTTGGGAGGCACAAAGACCCGACCACAGCCCGTTCTGTAAAAACAGATTTCTTAACCCGCCTTCTGTTTTGACTATTCATTTGAATATTAATTTGAATTCATAAATCAACAGTGTGTGTGTGTGTGTGTGTGTGTGAGAGAGAGAGAGATATAGTCACATACAGTGCATTCAGTCTGACTCTGAGCCACGCTGTACATACCGGATAATGGGAAAACTCAATATGACAGCTGCTTCCTATATTACAATATACAGTATATAGCAGGGCACACAGAGCAGGGGGAACTGGGCAGTTTCTTGACCTGACATAAATCCATCTCGACAACATAATCAGCATTGCTATCTTATGAAAAGACATAAGATAGCAAGGAATTCCCTCTAAAGCGACATACTACGGTGACCAAATGTGTCAAATGGCTTCATGTCCAGAAATGCAGGGAAAACATTTAAGTAGACGAAAACACAGACACAAACTCCAAACAAATTAGCTCGCAGCTGCATGAGAATCGACATGAATGATCCTGCTTTTGTTGCTGGACGTGAGTGCGATAATTATTGCAACAGCAGTGTATCTGAATGTCCTTGATCATCAGCGCAAAATAATATTTTTGTTTCATTTTTGATTCATGTTTTGGAGAGATAACTTTCTCATTTCTTTAATAAGAGCATCTCCTGGCACAATTTTAAAGGTTTTTTTTCTCTCCCTATAATTGAAGAACATGATAAGGTCCATATCTTGCTCATTATGGAAGCTTTAGGCAAATATAAAGGAACAGTTTACAGCCTTAAAACTCCCACACCATGAAAGGCTACGATGACGCACACTGATCTGTGAAATCTTCTCCAAATGTCTTCTTTATGAAAGTTGGGATCAGAGGAATTCATTAGAGATCTGTGGGTGGCACCGGCAATACGAGAGTGAGTCTTTCCAGCGGCGAGTCTTTGCCAAACTGAACTGCTTCCAAATCTGAAATCACCGACTGAAACACACCCACAGTCACTAATTACTTGACCCTATTCCCGCAGAACCCTTTTTCTTTGGAGTTATTTTGTGAGCAACGTGACTCAATATGAGATCTATCAGTGGAGAAGAAGACTTGTTTCATCATATTAATGTAGAGAGGGTTTCCTTGAGACAAAAGCCTCTCCATTATGTCAGGCCCTCAGACCTCAGACCTTGCATCGTCTGCTTCAGTAGCCCTTCCCTCAGGCACATGTGTGTAGCCTTGGCGTGTGTGTGTGTATCATGCACAACTGATACACATTTATGCGTTGTGTATAAGGCCGGCCTTTTTATGAGTCTTGTTATTGTCATTGATATAATGTGAGCCCTGAGCCCAGCTGTATGTGCCACATGCACTGTGGTCTGCTTGAGGATGATTGATATGAAACTCCAATGACGAGAAGGCTGAGACGTACAGAACCAATGAGGATGAGGTCAAAGGGCTTTTTTCTTACTCAAACTGTCCACTGCTTTGATTTCGTCCCTTGCATCATAGTGACAGGTCTGATGTTTGCTTTTGTTTTTGCCAGTACTGAATTTGCAACTGTCTTTGCAAAATAGCAATAAAGCATTTTACAAATCTTAACTCCAGACAAAACTCTTCTCACTTCTTTGTGCATAGTCTAGTTGAGATGGGGGTTTTTGTTTTGTTTTTGAAATAGAAATGATGACGATGTTCTCTCTCATGATTTAATAAGTCAAAGAGTTATTTCTCAGTTGATGTACTTCCATCAAAACGTATATGTACTGCCATTTTTAACCCTGCCAATATAGCCTGTTGTTGTGTGCGCCGGATTAATCCACTAGGGGGCCCTGTGGCAATAATTAGCTGTAGCTCACCACCCCTCCCCTTCCCACATTAATTTGTGGTCATTTTGATTACACACAAATGTGTTTAAACCTGCAATAAATCATTTTCTGACTGATTGAGGGCGTCGCAAATCAGCAGAAAACACAACACTGACATATTATCACATTATTAGGTTGATATGGCTATGAGTTAGCGAACAGTTGCCTATTAACGCATTAAGCAAATACGGGGCAACATTAGCATTCATTCAGTCATGTCTCTAGTTACCTGATAAATGTAAATCCAATATTCACTCTCTTTTAGCTCTGTTTTTGGTCTCCACCAGCTCCAACTATCTGGCTCTTTAGCTGCTGAATGCTCCACTATGTTCACCAGCTAGTCTCTGACTTTGTCTGTCTGCTGTTTGGTGCTGGGGCAGTACAGTGGGTGCATCAGTGCTTTTTCACTGAAAGCGGCTGCCTGTGCCCGGGGAGTATCAGTGAGAGTAAATCAAATCAGTAAGGTTGCCGGACGTAAAACCAGAACAGTGAGTTTAAAGAGGCTAAAATGTTCCGCAGAACTGAGAGGAACTGCAGATCCGGGTGGTCATCACTATGAGCGACCCCTTTCACATTACAGTTAATCATTTGATCCATTGTTAATATAAAAACATTGATTATAGCAGCTTTAAGATGATATATTAAAGGTATAGAGAGCCAAAATCATGACGTCACGTCTGGGCTAGCCGCAAGGCAGCAAGGGTACTTACATCATTGTAACTTGATTTTGTCCAGATCCATAAAACTAACCAATGCTCTCTTCCTCATTTATATTTTTTTGTTGTAAACTCTACTGTCTAACAACTTCTACTCTGTTCAGTCCTCGCTGCTGTTATTACAGACATGTCTGAACTAGCCGCGAACCCTCGACTCGCCCGCCTCTTCTGTCGAGACATCTAGGGCTTATGGGAAATGGTGCCTGGGGGCCCCTGAGGGTCTGGAGCCCCAAAGGTGTAATACCTGTGACTGCAGACAGCAGGCTAATGGACAGAGGAGATTATGACCACGAAGAGAATGATGTCCAGACCTGGGGGGGAAGGCACTCAATGGGAGAGGTTACATAGGGTCATAGTCAGGATTTGAGCCCCGTCCATCAGTCAAAGACATGTTTGACTAGCTGCCAACCAAACACTTTTTTTGTGAGTATGTGAAAAAAAGACCCCTACTTTATGGTCCCTAAAAATGTTGTTGCAAAGCCTTCTCTTAGGTCTGCAGTTCAGGCTAATTTTAACTTATTAAAATAACTTTTTAGCTGATTTAAATTTATTTTAACTTGCTTATTTTTTGCCTAAAACAAATCAAATTCTAGGATATTTAGTCTATATAATATATTAGAATCAGCCTTATAAGCAACATGTGAACTATGTGTGTAACTGTAGAATTTAACCTTGACCTTGAAACTGAAGCAGCTAAATGGAATTCAGCCATCATTCATTTCATTATTTACACTAATTATTGAATTAAAACAGAAAGATTTCAATGTATACCAATTTCTAAGTAGAGAAAGAAATACAGGTTTATGTAACCTAGACGTCGAAAAAAAATTCACTTTTCAACCAAATTTAGCCAGTTTGAACCAAGACCTGATTTCTGGGAATGGCTTACACTTCTCATAGTAGTTCAGAATATTAACACCTGCCAACTGATTCTTATTCCTTTTAAAATTGTCAGTAGTCAGTTGAATTTTAGAGTGAATGAGTTTTAACAAAAATGTGAGGAAAAGATAATCGTGTGGTTTTCTTAGGGTACGTTTCATTTATGACTCTTTTCAGCCAAGGTATTTGTTTCTGGATAAAAAAGTCCTGATTCAGTCTCTGATTGGATTTGCATCTTTTACACCTTGTAAAATGGATAATGATCAGTGTAGTCTTCTTAAAGACCTACATAGCATTTGTCACGGCGTAGCATGTTATCCAGCCCATTTGTTAAAGGAATCAGAAATTCAAAAGAACGTACACTGATTTTACTTGGAATGGGATTTACACCTTTTCACTGTGCTGTAATGACTGAAACAGCCTCACAATGCCTTTTGCTTTGCAGGAACACACGAATAAATTATACACGTCCGGCACTTCTTGCCTTTCATTCCTCAAACAGTGGCTAAAAGAAGCCCTTTGATAGAAACAAGGAGGCTTCTCCATGTAATTACACTTGATCATGTTTGCATATGTCACTCCCACAGTCTCTGTCACGCTCTCTGATTTTGGATGCTCCTGGGAACCTCTTCCTAATCCACAAGTTGATGTTTCAACCCGTTCCTCCTTTTTTTTTTTTCCCAGGGACGGATGAATTGGAGGAACAGAATCAGACATCCTGTCTGGTTTATCTGGAGGAGAGAGATAAGTGTGGATTCCGCCTCTTTCAGGGAACGCACATTAACCATGCCTCGGAGGGAGCACTGGGTGTGGGGAGGAAGAGAGAGGGAGGGGGGTGGTGTCTGTCTGCCGGGAGCGCACAGCTTTCACTCACTTTGAAAACTGTGAAAATGTCCCTTTCACACCTTCGGCAGCTCCGGCGAGCTCCGGCGCTATGTTAGTGGTGATAAAAATGCCTGCGTGCCGTGGCATAGTTGGAAGTGAGACGTGCAATGTTATCCAGAGGTGTTGGACTGACAAGTCTACAATGTGTAAACTTGTGTCCTACAGTGACTCCTGACCCTGACCCTGTTGCAAATAGTCTGGAGGAGAAACTGCACACAAGTTTGAGATAAAATTCAGCCGCACATTTGTGGAAAACCTGACAAAAGCACGTGAAACTTGCAGTGAAAAAACGACAAAACTGCAATTTATGCAACAAAAGAAACTATTTATTTGGGATACGCATTGCCAGTACAAATTAAGAGACCATAAAACCTACACCTTTCAGCTATTTTTTTCTCCACAGAAAACATGTTTTGAATTGGAATTAAAAAGACAAGTTTTCCATTTGATACCTTTTTACATACGCAGAGATCTTAAAAGTTAAAAGCTGTCAAGAAAAAGGCTCCACGATTTCACTCTGAAATCCTTATAAAAAAGAAGTTAACATTCAAAACACTGCAGTACGTTATTTTATTGAAGAACAAAAGACATGCAACAAATAAAACATTTCATGTTTTACAAATTGTTCATTTTTCTTTCTCATGTCTCTTTTCCTTTTATATTCAAAAACTAAAAAGCATCATTACATGAAGCTTCGATAATATTTGACAGGCAATGTGAAAAGTAGAGTTAAGCCTTTTTTTGAGGGGCGCAAAAACAATCCGTGTATTCGCCTTGCGTGGCCGGTGCTGTCAATCCACTCCAATGACTTCAGAAGACACGACTGAGGCAGGTTCTGTGTATCACTTCAATGGCGCTCGGCCTCTCGGCTGTAATACTGAGCAGGTGGGTCGACCGGGAGCCGGTCTGAATGATCCAAATGAGTCTGTTGGATGTAATCATGCCGTGGTTGACCGCCAGACAGTAGCTCTGAAACACCCATGATTTCACACGTGTAATAAATACAAACACACTGACAGCTGTCAAAAAATACCTGTGGTTTTCAGGCTGTATTGTGACTGGTTGGGGTCTGTCTGGATTCAGTTGTGTTTTCTGGAAGGGTTCAGTTAAGCTAAAAACAATACCAGAGGGCAATGTTAACGCTAACTTTTCACGCTACTGTCGGAACTTTTCATTCAGACAGTAGCCATCTTGGAGGCAGGCTTGTTTCGGTGGTCCGAGTACAAAATAATAATAAAGATTCCACCTTAAATCCAACGGGAACACCATCAGGCCATGTTAAGATGGCTACTGTCCAAATTCAAAGATAAAAAATAAAAAAAAAGAGTAAAGGTGCATATCTACATACTGTATATAGAGCATTCTTGGGCTAATTCACATATAATGGTAGCATAAAAAAAGAAACATAGTCCTGTAGCAAAGCAAAAATAATATCAAATGAAAACCAAAAAAACAAAAAGAGTTATTCACAAAATGGAGACATAAAAATATATCCAAACATTATCTGGATTTGTGTGCCATCAGTGTATTTGTTTCCATTTTAATTTATACAAACACTACTGTATTCCAACTGCATTTTTTTTTGGCTTTGAATACAGAGTACTAGCGCATTATGAGATACTGAGTAACGTAGGTAATAAAATTCTACGAAAGGAGGAAAAAGAAAATGTCAGTAAAGCTGATCCCAATGTGGAGGATAAAAATTCTGCCATTTTTTGGTATCAAAGTATGGAAATGCTGCTATCTCATGAGGACTACTGTAACCATGTATACATGTGTACATGTTAGACCACATACTATACTGTACATACAACAAATTTCATTTCACATTTTGGATTGGTTTGTGGTGTTTTAGTGCCATTTTAAAATGAATCAAAAAGTGAAGGGACTCTTGAGTAGTGAAAATACAAACACTGTAGATCTCTTTCAAACATTCCCGCTAATAATATCAGAGAACAGGGGTTACGGGAAAAGTAACCTCAAGTTCTTTCAGCACTGAATGCATATGGAGTTCCAGTATATTTGTGTCACAATCCTGAGTGTGCAATGGCATATTTTGAGCACAGAAACGTTTTTTTTTTTTTTTTTGCTCGCACACAAATACCTAGAGAAGTTCTTATCATTTAAAGAATAATTTAATTTGAGCAAACCCAAAAATCTGTTGTGTGCTCAAAATGCCCCATCGCGTTCTCAGGGTTATGACACAAATGTAAGTCCATACATGAAAAGTGAATGTGAATACCGAGAAAAGACATGCAATGTGTGTTAAATCCCAACAATATGGTACCTTAAAATCAGAATTACAGGTTTCATTTTGAATTTGGTTACGAGCAGTATTTGGCTATGTTGATCTCACTGATACACACTGACAATGTCTGATGATGTACTGTATGTACACTCTTTATCTTCCATATACGACTACTATAGTTAAATCTTAAAATTTCCTCTGTAATGTTACCCTTTGAGTTCAACCAGTAGGTGTTATTGTGCTTCAATACATATTGACGTGCAGTAATTGCTGGAAATGTTTGCTCAATTTAGTGTGTTTCGGGTCAGTCTTTTATATTTAATCTTGTGGATGCAGCCAACATGCATGACAGAACTTTAACTCTCTTTGTAAGTCGCACTCGTGTGTTAACTGCTTGCGTAGAAATTGTGAATTCTTTGCATTATTGTACTGCATATGAGCAGAACACCTACTAGTCTGCCAATAAAATATAAAATGCCTTATATGTCATTGTCTGTTGTAGAAGTTCTCAATACAAACTATATAAATCGAGGCTGAATACTAATGTGACTGAACTAACATAATAATACTTCACAAAGTATGGCATGAAAAATGAAAGGACAGGACATAAAAAACGTGTAATGTAAGATTATCAAAATTCACCTCCAGGGTTGAACTTTGGCACTATAGATAAACAAAATCTGTGAACACAGTTATAAAGACAGAGGTGTAATGACAGGGCATGGTGCGGTGTACAGTAAAATTCCAATAATTATAAAAATTTGTAAAACCGAAGCTTTTGAAATGTTTTTTTTTCTCTGTTGTTATTTCGAATAGAGGTAGTGTGAAAGCATTTCAATTTACAAGACGTGGGGCGTTACGCTGCTATCTGTGTGCCTACTGTGTGAATATATAATGTAAGAGAAATACAAAGAGGCAACATGGACATCAAGTGGAAACTGTACAAACTGTGAAGTGTAGATATGAGTCCCCTACGCAGGCTGCTAACGGTGGTCCAGACAGGAAAAGTGAAATATTTGTCCGTAATGGTGAAAATGTCATCCCCAGACCCCAAATGTGTCCTGCCGTGTGACTGCACACAGTACGTCAAGTCCAGTCCTGATGGGGTTTGAGCTTAAGTTTTGGGAGATATGCCTGGGGGGCGGGGGGGTGCAGGGGTGGAGGAAGTATGGGAAGCAGAGGATGGAGGAGTGAGAGGGTGGAGAGGATCAGTTGGAGGTGTCGGAGTGAACGCTTCCGGGTCCTTCTGTGGGCGAAGTCACTGATGAGGGGGTCGGAGCATCCTGCCAGCCACCGTTTGCCTGAGAGGAAAAAAGAAGAGAAACAGTTGAGGGTGAGGGGTGGGGGTGGGTGGAGTCTATTACTTTCATATTCGTTACTCAATGCAGCTGGGTCAAAAACAGTGAGATACAACGGATGGAGGTCCTGAGAGCAAGGTAGTGTATGGACGCAGCGTGGGATGCTGGGATACTTTGAGCTATTCGCCACACAGTCGCACACAGCCTTAAGCCAAATTGCCTCCTGGATTGGAGGGAAAGCTAACCTAGCTCAAATTACAGCTAATATTTCAGAATAAAGGCTGACATAAAAAAATAAAATCATGTTTTCAACCAATTACAGTCTCTGCCCCATCATACACTGCGCACTCAAATTCATATAATGAAGAAAAAGTCAAGCTGTACAAGATTTCATCTTGAAATAAATGCCTGTCACTGTCATTTTAAATAATATGAATAATATATGTAAATTGTGCGAAAAGACCTCTGAAACAAAACAAGTACAATCAACGTCATTTGCACTAATTATGACGCTGACAGCAGGAATTAACATACACTAAGAGCTATGGAGGCCCTTCCCACTGCCAGAGAAAGGCCTGTTGAAGAGCATTTAGGATATTAATAGCAAATTTAAAGAAAAAAAATCAGAAAAATTGGAAATGGTCCCCGACAGCCTTTCATTTGAAAGCCTGTTATTTAAGGCAGCAGACAGTAGTGTGCAATCAAAAGTGGAGGGGTCAGATTGTACAATGTCTGACTTTGGTGGCGCTCTGCCTGTTTCAGAATTGTAATTACGACTGTAATCATCCACAGCATGCATTATGTATCTGCTCAGTCATTATCCAGTCTTTCCATTTCAGATCAGATGTTTCCTTTAACTCTCATTTGTTCCACTCTTCATTCATAAAATCAGTAAAAAAAAATTCTGTTGAGACCCCACATGGGGGCTGTAGGAGACTTCTAGGACTGATGTACTGGCATTTTCTTTGGGATATATTTTTAGTTTTAAAAACAAAAATGAAAAAAAGAATCATAGTAAATATATCAAACAAAACTGAGGATTGCATATTGTAGTAAAAAAAGGCAAGTGAACAGCCAGAACTTACTAGCCTTAGCTACATAAATCACAGGCAAACAGCCTGGCAGACAGATATCCCGCTCTTACATTATGCATTGCAGGGCTTCTTTACAGGGTAGAAAAGTGAATAACACAGCATATTGTGGCAGTGTAAGATGTGGTAGAGCAAGCAGGCGTCCAAGGAGAACCGTATCTGTGGGGTCAAAGGACTGAGAAAGAACAGGGCCTGAATACGTTAGCGGCCTCTCAGGGTTAGCACAGCTGGCTGCGGGATGCGCTCGGAGCAGCCAGGCAGCCTATTTGAATACACATACATGTTTTTATACGGGAGACATTTCATCTGATTATCATATGGCCACTGAGGCACGACGACGACAGCGGAGGAACCCAGCCGCGGCTGTGACCGTCCTCGTCCTCTCTGCGCGGCTCGCTGTCAGGGCCATTAGTGTGGCAGGAACATGATCTGAGCAATGCGCTTGGATTGCTGTCCCAAGTCCACACTCTGCTCTCCTTGTGTCTGTCTTATCGATTTTCCCCTTTACGACACGGCTTGTCGCTGTGAATTTCCCTACTGTTTGCAGCCGCCAGCAAGCAACACCCCACCCCACCCCACACACACACACACACACACACACACACACACACACAAACCCCCACTTCCATACCCGAACTCTGCTGCAAAATCAGACAAACATGAGGGGGACACACCCCTATGGCACATGAGGAGTTGTTTCCGGTGGCGTGAGATTGTCTCCTGGGAGGCTTTAATGGGAGCTTCTGGCCCCGGAGCTGCTAATCACGGGTCAGGTGGTCAGAGGGATTTGAAGTCCAGAGCAGGAGGTGCCACCTGTTTGTGCAGTTCGCTCACGGCTGACGGTACGTGGCTGCAGGTGCTGCGCCAGGCCTGATCCAACGTGACAGGCTCAGACAGCGGCTCTGCATGTGTGTGGCCGGCCCCACGCCTGCGTACGTCGGGCAGCGTGCTGCCCGTGGCGCGAGCGATACAGAAGCAATCAGCTAGGTGACCATGGAGCAGAGACAAGTCCTACTAAGTGGCATTCTGAGCCCTATGGCTTAGAAATAATTGGTTGGGAGAGAAAGAAAAAAAAAGAATCCTTACATTGATGGCCTGCGGACTGTACATCTGGTTGGCTGTGAGTCCTTCACTGTATCCGCCTGTCTGACTGATAACATGGCGAAGGGTATCCACCTGAAACATTCAGAAGCAACAAACAAAGCAAGGTCAGAGTCAACACAAGAGAAGCACAAGAGAAAAGAGAGAGGGATGACAAGACACACAACAAGAGTACACTGCTGCAAGTATATCCTTGGAGACAACAAGGTCCAATCAAACAAAAAGGACATTTAGGATAAAAAACCTTTTCAAAAAAATTGCTAGTTGAAATAAAAAGTATTCACATGGTGAACACATTGTGACAAATTTTCTGCCCTTGAGACTGCGAAGAAGCTCTATAGTGAAGCCAGTATAAGCCTGTATAGTGTTTTTTCACGACAGACATTTTGACTTGTTATAGCAGGAAAAGCACAGGTATAATTAATAACATAAATGATGGCTCCGTTACATTTAGGTCCAAGTAAGATAGTGGTTTTGGGTCGGCTCCCCTTGGGGGACATAGAAGTACTGCAACAGGGGTGTGCATGACCGGGGTAAAAGATAACGAGGGTCCGTTCATGCTAGCAAGGCTTGCAGTATTTGGGTCTTCAAGATATTTTCAGACAGCAAAATGAGATGTTGAGTAAAATTCACTCATCAAGCAAATATATAAGTCAAAGCCAAACTCAAGAAAACATAAATGACTAATAGGTACAAAACGTTTTAGAATTGGTCCAGTAGATCACCTCTGCTGATATCTGCAAACGGGCTGCAATGGCTGCAGCGTAATCCTTTGGGGCAATTATGCCGTGAAAAGTCCGTCCACTAAAAGTGCTTGTTTTTGCCACTGAC